>OVBH01000019.1:0-13840 GCA_900406485.1 Physaria acutifolia | reverse complement strand
TAATTTATTAATAATTGACAATGGAGTTGTTTGACAATGGAGTTGTGGTCGAATAGCTAACATGTGCTTTTAGATTTCTATTTGAAGCTTTGTCATCTTCATTCTTTGACTTTTGTTGGTTGTGGCTTAGATCAAACCAAAGAGTAAGACTTTTCACTGCGTGGAAAGACCATTTTATTCTTGTCAACAATTTTGAGTTAATAATTACTCTTGATAATTGCTCTGTTTACTATATTTTTTATCTTGTGTTTTGGGTCCATGATTTTGGTCAACGGTTATTCTGCTAATTAGGAATTTTTTTTTGGTAAATTCATCTCACTAAACGACAAAAAGTGGTATATGGCAGGTGGACCCAGATCAATGGTACTATTTTTTCAGAGNAAAGTGGTATATGGCAGGTGGACCCAGATCAATGGTACTATTTTTTCAGAGAAATGTTATTTTTCATAATTTATTCTTCTTTTATCCCTAAGATAACAAAGATTTGGTGATTCTATTAGTTAGCCAACCATCTTTGTTACCTTAGGTGATTTTATCCCTAAGGTATCAAAGATTTAATGATTCTTTTATCCAATGTTGGTTGTGATTTAGATCAATCCAAGTTCATCTAGTTCTATCCTTGATCTCTTAGAACCAATCAACACTCTGCCACCCTACATCTTTTGGAACATGTCCTAATTA
This sequence comes from Physaria acutifolia, assembly GCA_900406485.1. Classification (NCBI taxonomy): domain Eukaryota; kingdom Viridiplantae; phylum Streptophyta; class Magnoliopsida; order Brassicales; family Brassicaceae; genus Physaria; species Physaria acutifolia. The sequence goes on along the minus strand of OVBH01000019.1, from coordinate 13,159 downwards.
ATGAATAAGATGACAAGTTTAAAAACGGTTCACCAATTTTCTAAATAGTTTCAACAAACCAGAAATAGATTCACAATCAAATGTGTTGTATAGGTTTTGGTTTACCCCGGTTTGCAATACTATTGTGGAATTTGGATCAGTCATTAATCAAATCACAAACTAGAAAATCACAGATTAATCGAAAATCCGATTGAAAAAAAAATCAAATAATATAATATCACGAGTTGTGCGCCTTATCCAAAACTTAAAAACTCCACTCACCATCGCCCATCGATTCACAATCTCAAAATTCACAGCAAAGAAAGATGCGATCTTCATTTCTAGTTTCGCATCCTCCCTTTCTACCTTCTCTAACCCCTCGTTACCGTTCTAGAAACTCCTTCAGACGTAGCAGAGAACGCTTCTCTTTCACTGAGTCTCTTCGTGTTTGTCTTCATGGAATCGGAAGAAACCTTGAGGTTAGTTCAATTTTTCCTTGCAATACAACATCGAAGTGTTTTGATTTTTTTTTATAAAAAAAGTCAGTTTGATTTTGTTGACTAGGTCGCTAAAGGAGTACAATTCGATGGGCCGATTATCAGTAGAGAAGCTTTAGAGGTGGATTTGGATGATGATGATTTAATGGTTGAAGTGTGTGTGACTCGTACATTGCCTCCAGCTTTGACTCTTGAGCTTGGTCTCGAGAGTCTCAACTTAGTTGTTGATGAATTGAGGACTAATCCTCCCAAGTCATCTAGTGGTGTCTTGCGATTTCAAGTACGGATTTTTTTTTTTCTTTCATATCTTCGCTTTCGTGTTACTATATACATGTTAAAGCAGATGTTAATATGTGTTTGAATTTGAAGGTGGCTGTTCCTCCGAGGGCAAAAGCTCTGTTCTGGTTTTGCTCTCAACCGACTTCTTCCGGAGTATTTCCTGTGTTTTTCCTCTCCAAAGAAACTGTGGAGCCTTCTTATAAATCACTCTATGTAAAGGAACCCCATGGTGTTTTTGGAATTGGGACTGCTTTCTCTTTTGTTCATCCATCTTCAGTCAATTCCAAGGAACATAGCATGAGGAAAATGTAAGCTTGTTCTCTTTTGTACTTAGTTTGTTTTAGTAAGAATGTGCTTTAGTTTAATGTATGGATGGATGTTCTAAAGTTGCTACATTTCACTTTAAGCAGTTAAGCTAACTAACTTCTGCAGATTCCTCTCAGATGATTCAGCTATGGTGACGGCTTATGGATTTTCAAATATTGATTTCAACGAATACTCAACTATAAATATCAAGGATGGCTCTTCTTACTTTTTCGTTCCTCAGGTGAAGTAGCATGACTTTATCATCAAGCGTTTGAACTGTTACTAAATTGGGGCAATGGTGGTAGTTATTATGATCTCATTGTTTTTGGTATCTATATTGGATCTAGGGTGGTGGTTAATGTGCTTATAGCAAGTGTTCTTACATTATACATAATCAGATTGTCAATATGTTAACAGATTGAGTTAGATGAGCGTGGGGATATCTCAATCTTAGCAGTTACACTGGCTTGGAATGATTCTCTCTCTTACAGATTTGAGCAAACGATTAGTTCATATGAGAAATCGTTTTTTCAGGTATGCTTATGTCCCGACACTTTCTTTTGTATCTGTAATTATATGAATTAAATTAAGATTCTGAAAACAATTCCAAGCATTTAGCTATTCATGTAGCATTGTGTTATCTTCTTGAGGAAACTAAACTGTTTATACAAATTTGTGCAAAGTTTATTATTAAATTACTGGAATCAGGGAACTAAATCTTCATATTCTTCATCGTTGTTAAAAAGTGTTCCTTTACCGATTGTGTTCAAAAGACTAAGAGATGGAAACATTAGAATATACCAGCCTAGGCTAGAGCACAGATTTTGGCAACTCGCTGCGCTCCAGAAAGTTGGAACGAAGTAAAAATGTATGTGCTATGGGGCTATTTATATACCTACATGAATTCGGTGATAGCTCATACCATAAGTAAAATTACTTATAACTTATATGTGCTTGTGGTTTGGAAGCAACACTATTTGAAAACAAGATTTGTAGAGCCTGTTGAATATGACTTTATCATCTGATTTCCTTAGTTTAGAATTGATCAACTGAAACCTATTTAGTGCATTTTTGTTTTAAATCTGCCAGTCAACTGAAAAGTTAAATACTTTTTGGTAATTGCCATTGGTTCCTATGCTACATTTCCTGTGAAGTTAAAAGTTAAGCCATTAGTTATGTCTAATTCTTCTTCGTACTGTTTTTCTCATTTTTGGTTCATTTTCTTGCAGGTTTCTTGTCATATCTGCCCAAATTTAGAGGAGAATTGGTTCAAACATTTGAAAAGTTCTCTTGCAAAGTTTAGTGTAAAAGAGATACATCCAATTGAGATGGTACACGTTTTATTTCGGTTATTTATCCCCCTTTTCTTAAGTAGCTGAGCAAGATGCAAAATTAGACCTGATTATATCTTTCTTTTTTTTATCAAACTGTCTCCTGCACAAATTTTGTCTTCTTGTCTTTTGAGAGTCACTTAAACCTCATTTGATATTGAAAATATAGCAATTCGTGTTCCATTTGGGCCTGTTTAGGTGATTCCAGTCTCAGGCGAAATCGATGAAGTGACAATATAGTTTTTACCCGCTTTACCCACATAGATTTTACTTACAATTTGTTTATGGACTAAGTCTGTAAGCTTAGATACCTTTTTCATCCCATTCATCATTATGTTTTTTTTTGAAGGAGCACATGGATCTTTTTACATTTTCTGGGTTAGAGCAGGCTGACGACAAGGAACTGGTACCTTCTTTACCCTGGTAATTTTCATCCCTGTATTTCAGAATTTAGTTATCGTCCTTGAAGCTCGTTCGTTCGTTCGAGTGTATTTTCTTCAGATGCTCTGGATTTTATATGGTTTGATTTGCCATTTTTGTTGCAGAAAAATATCCAATCGTCATGTCAATTCCATTGCAAGCTTTCACCTGGCATTGTGTTCTCTAACAACATGGTACGTAGAGATATAAATATGGCCATAATTTTTTTCTCTTAGATGGTTAGGCATACTCATTTTATTGCTTTTGAGAGACGTTTCATCATACACTTATGGTAAAAGTTCAGAGGTTTTGGACTGTCTTGTGGCCGGTGACTTTTGAACCTTGTGGCTTTTCTAGTTCGCATCAACTTTTTAGAAACAAGTATAATTAGGATGCATTGGACTTCCGAAAATTCAAATCATGGATGGTATGAATTCTCAAGTTTCTTACTTAATGTTTTCATGTTTTTTGCTATCAGCTGAATCAAGAGGCTGCATTAAGCAGGGTCTTGAAAGATGAAGCCAACATTAATGCTCTCTGGGCATCAGCTATAATTGAAGAATGCACTCGTCTTGGTTTGACGGTGAGCTGAGCTTGTCAATCATCTGAAACAACATCTCAAATTTGAATCTTTTGTTACAACATACTGCCATAGTATTTTTGTGTAGCTCCTGGATCGAGGTCGTCCCCTCTTGCGATTGCTGCTGTCAACCATCCCCTTACAACGTGTCTTGCATGCTATGATGAACGATCTCTTGCCTTTCACGCTATTGGTTATGCTAAAGGATCCCTCAAACCAGCAGTCATTATAACATCATCAGGAACCGCCGTTTCAAATCTTCTTCCAGCGGTAAGAGTTGCACTCATTTATGCTTCACTGAAATATTCTATTAGCTTGTTGCATGCGCATACTTCACCAAATGCAGTTTTGCTCGCTTTAGGGTATATGTAATGATTTTTGACAAATACAGGTGGTTGAAGCCAGTGAAGAATTTATACCACTGCTACTACTGACTGCAGATCGTCCTCCTGAACTCCAAGGCGTTGGTGCTAATCAGGCAATAAATCAAGTAAGGTCAAGATTACCTTTCTTTGAGATTATTCACTTGCGGTATCCCAGTTGGTTTTGTTAGCGGTTCTATTTCTATATTTTTCAATTTCTTTTGTTTTCTCCTCTGCTGTAGATAAACCACTTCGGTTCGTTTGTCAGATTCTTCTTCAATCTTCCTCCTCCAACTGATCTTATTCCAGTTCGGATGGTCCTTACTACTGTAGATTCTGCTCTACATTGGGCAACTGGTTCTGCTTGTGGACCAGTGCATCTGAATTGTCCTTTTAGAGATCCACTTGATGGTAGTCCAACAAATTGGTCATCAAACTGCTTAAATGGATTAGACATGTGGTCGTCTAATGCTGAACCATTCACAAAATATTTTCAAGTACAAAGCCTTAAAAGCAATGGTGTAACAACTGGCCAGATTACTGAGGTTTTACAAGTAATAAAAGAGGCTAAGAAGGGTCTCCTTCTTATTGGTGCAATCCATTCTGATGATGAAATTTGGGCTTCGATTCTGTTGGCTAAAGAGCTGATGTGGCCTGTAGTTGCAGATGTCTTGTCTGGTGTACGGCTGCGCAAGCTTTTTAAACATTTTCTCGAGAAATGGACTCCTGCTTTTGTTGATCAACTTGATCATGCCCTGCTTTCAGATTCTGTTAGGAATTTGATAGAGTTTGATGTTGTTATTCAGGTAAATTTATCGTTCTTTATTGTTGCTTCATGCTTCTAAGGCTAAATGTTGAAGATGATAGACAGAGGGATTAAGGTACTGTAGGGGATCTTGTAATGTTGAAGATGATAGACAGTGATTAAGGTACTGTAGGGGATCTTGTGCTACATCTCAATTCGAAGAAACTCTTTAGTTTTGGAAGTGTTGAAGAAGTTTTCAATAAATATGAGGAACTGGGAACTATGTGCAACATTACCAGATCGTTTACCTGCATGTCATATTAGGGTTCTTTTTAGAGAATTCATTGAGTCGGTATTATTACATCGATGTGGCCTGACTGAGTTTGTAATATGAAATAGGTTGGAAGTCGGATAACAAGTAAAAGAGTTTCTCAGGTGCTAGAGAAATGCTTTCCATTTGCATACATTTTGGTTGATAAGCATCCATACCGACATGACCCATCGCACCTGGTCACTCACAGGGTCCAAAGCACCATTGTTCAGTTTGCTGATTGTGTGCTTAAATCTCGATTTCCATGGAGGAGAAGCAAGTTGCATGGCCACCTACAAGCATTAGATGGCGCTGTACGTCCTCCAGACAAACTATTTCCTGAAAATGCCTTAATAGATCAAACATGACCGTGTTTGATACCCTGGAAACATATGCTTCATTTTACCTCTTTACTTCTTTTAATAGTTCATTCTTTTATGCAGATTGCCAGAGAAGTGTCTTTTCAGATATCTGCTGAAAGCTCTCTGACCGAACCTTATGTTGCACATACGCTTTCTAAAGCACTAACTTCTAAAGCTGCTCTTTTCATCGGGAATAGTATGCCAATAAGGGATGTGGACATGTATGGATGTAGTTCCGAAAACTATTCTCATGTGGTAGATATGATGTTGAGTGCAGAACTACCATGTCAATGGATACAAGTAGCTGGAAATAGAGGAGCTAGTGGCATTGATGGGTTGCTCAGCTCTGCCATTGGCTTTGCTGTAGGATGCAAGAAGAGAGTAAGTTTTTAACTGATTCTTTTCCCTTTTATGGGTGAAGTGAAATATGATCAGAACCATTTTTCATGTGTTTTGTTTATCATTTCCTAAATTAAATTTCCTGATTGGTCAAATAACAAACATCAGGTCGTCTGTGTGGTGGGAGATATCTCTTTCCTTCATGATACAAATGGATTGGCAATTTTGAAGCAGGGGTAACCTTTTTCCTCTATTTTATTGTTGTAGTTTCACTATTGGTGGATTTTATAGACGAAACAGATATTCCATGGTTTGTAATAATTTCTGAAGTTTAATCTGACTTCTTAGGATTGCAAGGAAACCAATGACTATTCTTGTGATAAACAACCGTGGAGGTGGAATCTTCCGACTTCTTCCTATTGCAAAGAGAACTGAGCCTAGCGTGTTAAATCAGTATTTTTATACATCACATGACATTTCCATTGAAAACTTGTGTTTGGCACATGGGTAAATAACATATTAACATTTTTTACTTTGTTTTCCTTTTCCATTTTGCTATTATTTTAATGTTATCTGGTTCTACAAAATGTAGGTTTTTGAGAAAAGAAAAATTGGATAAGATTTTCTGGACGTTTTAGTTTTACATGTTAATTTTGTTTGATATATGCATGACCATTGCACATATATTTATAGAATATACATAAAAAGTAATCCAGTATTGGTAACATAGATGGCCATTTAATTGGTTCACTGAATCTATTTTTAGTCTATGATCAAGTCGGTTCTCCATGATGTACGATGTCCTTAATTATGTAGAGTCTTCATGGTTTATAATAAGAAATAACTCAGCCAAATTCTTAATATGCAGTGTGAGGTATGTACGTGTTGGGACAAAATCTGAACTAGAGGATGCTCTATTCGTACCCAGTGTGGAAGAGATGGATAGCATTGTGGAGGTTGAAAGCTCTATAAACACTAACGCGATCATCCATAGGTTGTTTTAGGCTTTTGTTTACTTTTGGATTCTACATGTCTTCACTTCTAATGCACTTTGCTGATGTTGAATACTCGTTCACAGCACTTTGCAGAAGTTTGCACGCCAAGCTGCAGAAAATTCCCTGGGCATTATCTCGGCCAGTTCTCTTCTTCATCCGATTGGAAATGTAATTCTTTGCCAGGTCTCTGGAATACAATATTCAAAATACAGGTAAAAATTTATCAGACAACATCTAAATATTACCGTTTCTTTTTCTCTGTCTTATAAAAACTCTATTTGCAGAATCAAACTGTCTGACAGACCTACCATATGTTCTGATGAATTCTCTCAATTCCATCGAGAAGGGTTCATACTCTCCCTGACTTTGGAGGATGGAAGCATTGGTTATGGAGAGGTTAACTATTTTATTATTTTGAATTTTCATCACTAAATAGTACATTTTGTTACATTTGTATTACTTCTATCAGTTTGTATTGAAATTACATGTGCCACTGAGAATCATGTTCTCGTATTGTGTTTCATGAGCAGGTTGCACCTCTGGACAGTAATGTAGAGAACTTAATGGATGTTGAGGGGCAGCTTCAGTTAGTTCTTCATCTCATGAATGGAGCTAAATTTAGTTACATGCTTCCTTTGTTAAACGGCTCGATCTCTTCCTGGATTTGGAGTGACCTTGGAATTACTGTAAGCTTCTCTAGCCTTAGTTCTGTCAGAAGAAAATTAGTTTAAAACATACAACTGCTCTCCATCAGGAGAAATTTCAAAGTAATAGACTGTTGAGCAAGATAGAATGCTAGTTTTTCATTTCTTTCATTCTTGCTAGTTGTAAAAAATTATCAATCTTCATAATTTACATGTTAAATAAAATTGAAAACGATCTACAGGTGAATTATCGCCTGGGAATCATAACTGAAGGCCTATCAATTTCCTTCTTTATTTTCAGGCATCATCGATTTTCCCGAGTGTCAGATGTGGTCTGGAAATGGCTCTTCTTAATGCAATGGCAGTAAGACATGATTCTAGTTTGTTGGGGATACTTCATTATCAGAATGAAGAAAATGGTTCTACTCAGCCACACTCTGTTCAAATATGTGCCCTTCTTGATTCTGATGGTACTCCATTGGAGGTCGCACACGTTGCTAAAAAACTTGTTGAAGAAGGGTTCAGTGCTATTAAACTTAAAGTAAGCCAACATTTTTTTATCATGCAAATAAGATTACACTCAATCATCACGTAAGATAGCCGGATTATTATTTTATTTTATGCTGGTTACTTATAGCATTTTCATGTGCAAATTAGCATGGTTGGCTTTCTCACTTAGCGGACTTTTAAGCTATTAATTACTGACTGGGAGTTAAACCTGCCTGAAATGACAGGTTGGTCGTAGACTGAACTCTGTTGAAGATGCTTTAGTTTTGCAAGAAGTAAGGAGAGCTGTTGGCGATCAAATTGAACTCCGTGCAGATGCAAATTGTCGCTGGACTTTTGAAGAGGCCACAAAGTTTGGTTTATTGGTGAAAAGCTGTAACTTAAAATATATTGAGGTATGGTACAGTATGAATTGCTGCAGTCTGATTGTGTTTTGAAAGTAGAAAAATTTACATCCTATGGCCTTCATAAAAAAAAATTACACCCACCAGCCCAAACCAAAAAAATTTACACCCACTAGCCCAAAATTTTTTTTTTTTTGCACATGTGTGCCATTGAGTGTAATATTGAATAGGGTGAAGGCCATATGGTGAAAATCTCCCAAGTATTACTTCAAAGTAACTGATTTCTCTTGCCAATATATAACTTCAGTGACGAACTTTTTGTATATCTCAGGAACCTGTCCAGAATAAATATGACCTTATAAGGTTTCATGAAGAAACTGGATTACCAGTGGCCCTTGATGAGACTCTTGATGATTTTGAGGAATGTCCTCTGCGTATGCTTGCCAAATATACCCATCCTGGAATAGTTGCTGTTGTAAGCCTCTGGTCATTTTTTACATCATTTACACGCTCCTGAGACTGTCAAAACATATGTACTTTCTTGTGCTTATTTTTTCTTTTACCATTTCGTCTTGCTTCCGTTTTTGATTGACCTGGAGATGGTTATATTATTTTTATCAATAAGATCAAATATATCAGCTCTATCCTGGTATATTATTTCATTTCTGCTTGCATATCGAACAGTTTTGACTTAGCTTTATCATACTTGGAATTCGTAGGTTATTAAACCAAGTGTTGTGGGAGGATTTGAGAATGCATCACTGATTGCTAGGTGGGCACAGCAGCATGGCAAGATGGCTGTAATAAGTGCCGCATATGAAAGTGGCCTAGGTTTATCAGCATATATTTTATTTGCATCATATTTGGAGATGGAGAACGTCAAAGCATCCACAGAGCAGAAGCAAGGAACGACCCCCTTTGTAGCCCATGGTCTTGGAACTTACCGATGGCTAAGTGAAGATGTAATGATGAATACTTTAGGGATATTTACAAGCCCTTACAGTGGATTTGTTGAAGGATCTTGTGCTGATGCAAGTAAAAGTTTAAAGGATGTTAAGATAAACAATGATGTTATTGTTAGAACCAGTAAAGGGGTTCCTGTTCGGAGTTATGAACTGAGGGTGGATATAGATGGTTTCTCTCATTACATAAGAATCCATGACGTTGGACAAAATGCAGAAGTAAGCTTCTCCTTGTTTTGTGATTTTGAATGTCCAAAGTTAAAAAGTTAAAAAGACACAGCTGTTTTGTTGTCTATTTCTTTCTTGTTTTTTACTCTGTTGTAATGTATTTCAGGGAAGTGTAGCTTTGTTTCTTCATGGATTTCTGGGAACTGGTGAAGAATGGATCCCCATCATGAAGGGTATCTCGGGATCCGTAAGATGCATTTCAGTCGATATTCCTGGTCACGGACGCTCAAGGGTACAAAGTGATGCTAGTGAGACCCAGAAGGCTCCAACTTACTCAATGGAGATGATAGCGGAGGTACTATACAAGCTGATTGAGCAAATTACTCCTGAGAAAGTTACCATAGTTGGATATTCCATGGGAGCTAGAATAGCACTTTACATGGCTTTGAGGTTCAGCAAAAAGGTTGGTTCCCTTTCTCTGAAAGTTGAACACTGTTAAATAACATGTATATATCAAAATTTGGTGCTGTTCTATAGATCGAAGGAGCTGTCGTGGTATCAGGGAGCCCCGGGCTCAAGGATCCAGTGGCAAGGAAACTTCGAAGTGCAACAGATGATTCTAAATCACGAATGATGGTTGAAAATGGACTAGAAATCTTTCTAGAGAATTGGTACAATGGAGGCATGTGGAAAAGGTGACTCTCTTAACACACTACGAATTTTTATAATTTGATGTCTGAACTTGAATTCATATTCATATGAGTGAGTTTGCAATAATGAGCAGCTTGAGAAGACATCCCCATTTTACAAAAATAGTTGCAAGCCGCTTGCTACATGATGATGTCTTTACCGTTGCAAAGCTTCTCTCGGATCTAAGCAGTGGGAGACAACCGTAAGTTCATCTCTGCAATTTATTTTTTCCATGGATTTGATTCAAAACAGATGATCTTTTGATGACCATGATTGTTATGTCCTCAGGTCATTATGGGAAGAATTAGAGCAATGTGATACAAATATCTCACTTATCTTCGGAGAGAAAGATATCAAATTCAAGAAAATTGCTACAAAAATGTATCACAAGATGAGTAAAAGCAAGAAGAGCCAAAACAATATCATCGAGATGGTTGAAATCGCAGAGGCTGGTCATGCTGTTCATCTCGAGAGCCCTCTTCGGTTAATTCTTGCCCTTAGAAAATTCTTAACAAGTGTGCACAAAAGTTCTACAGAGACAGAGCTTTCTCAGAAGCTCTTACTAGCAGCACTAAAAGAAATGTAAAACAGATTTAAAACATGAAGACATGATTGTGCCTGTTTCAGGCCTTTGCTGCTCAACTATTACAATTACAAAGTTACTGATCCGGACTTCAAGTCCTGTCTTAAGTAACACATTAAGAGTATGTCATAAACACCAATCACTATTGCCAACAAATACATCATTTGTAATAAATACAAGATAAATGAGTATGTACAACACAACGTACAACTATCAAATACATTACCAGGTGATTTCCACTGAAGATATCTTTCCTAAATAAACCAAACCAAAGAATAAACAAAACAGCACCAAAGCTAAGGCCAAAACTGCTAAGCCTTCCAAGTTTCTTGGCCGTGTGGTCTTCATGTACGTGCTAGTCTTTTCAGACACAGACTTGTTCTCTGGATCTTTCCTTGTTCTCTCATCCCCCTTTTCAAAAGAGATCAAAGACCACATAATATTAATAACAAAGATTCTGGTTCACTTTTTACATCCATCTATGATCTATATTTTGCTTTATTTGTCAACTTTGTAGAAGCAACACAGCCACAGTCTTGCAATGATTTAACCAACTACAAGGAATATTGCGTTTTTTCTTATGGAAAAAAATAAACTGAATACCTGCAGGCAGACTTTCAGCAAGTGTCTCTATTCCATGACCATCTGTGTGAGGCATCAGCTCTTTGTCCCCAGCATAAGATTCACTTCTTTGGTATGTATTTGAGCATTGATTCACTCTCAGTATTTTGTTTTCCTTTGCCAAAGAATATAGCTGTGGAAAAGAAAATGTGTCAGCGACAATGTTGTGCTTTTGTGTACCTAAATAAAACAATTATGCACATAGCCTAAAGTACCTGCTCTTGTATACGCTCCCTCTCACTGGATAACTGCAACAGCATATCCATCAAAACCTTGTTCCGTGTAGTTATTTCTTGCGCATATCTCGCTTTCTCATCGCTAGCTATATCCAACGATGCTTCTAAGGATTTGGCTTTTTGCCTCAAAAAATTCACGTCTTTGTTGAGTTCAGAGTTTGTAGTAGAAAGCACAATGCATTGCTCCTCCACTGTCTCTACTCTATTCTCGGCTTTTGAGGCTTTAGACTTGAGATCTTCAATTAAAGTCTCCATATCCCATATTGCTGAATACAACATGTTTTGCTGTTCTTGACTTGCTTCCGCTGATACCTTGGAATTTTGTAATTGAAATTCTAAGTCCCTCACTTGCTTCTCGAGAGAGTTCACCTTCTTTGTCTTTTTATCATCAGCATCTTTGAGAAAATTTAGTTCCTCAGTAAGTTCAAGATTTGCAGAAGTTAGCTCTTTAATCTTATTTTCTCCACTCTCAGCTCTGCTTTCAGCCTCGAACAAGCTTTCTTTGATCGACTCATTCGCATTTTCCATTTCAGCAAGGTGTACCAGAATTTCTTGTTTGGAGGCATTGACACTTTTCAGCTCAAGCTCAGTATTTTTCAGCTTTTGTTCAGCTGACTTCACATGTTTTCTCAAAGTGATTACCTCCGAAACTGTCTCACTATGTTCTGCAATTCTTGCCTCAAGCTTTTCCACCATAAGATTTTTAGCTTCAAGTTGTACAGTACAATCTTCAAGCCTAGCCTTAAGTTCGGATTCCCGTTGGGCTGACCCGTTCAGACTAAACTGGAGAATCTGTAGACGACCAACAAGCTCCTTTGAAATACTTGTAAGCACCTCCGAAGAATTATCTGCCTCAAGAAACCTTCCCCATATAAACTCTGATGCTTCTTCCATCCGAGAAGATACCTCCTCTGTGAAGTGTAGCTTGAGTTTTAGTTGTTCTTCATTTTGTTGGAATTTCATTAACTTCTTCTCAAGCTCTAGCGTTCTCGACAATGACTTCTCCAGCATCTTCAGAGCATTTTTCTGTCTTACGCCTGATGGTCCCAACCCATATTTTTGTCTTAAATCTTGACCATTCCCTGAAAACTCCACTAACTCCTCGTTTTCACCTGCCAACATGTATGTCCATAATAATCAGAATCTAAGATATCCAAAGAAAACTTTAATACAACCATTTATCAAAACTGATTACTTGTTCCATTTCTTATGTAATGAAGTGTTCTTCGGAGCTGAGCTAGTTGCAAAGTGATCTCTGAGACTTGCCCCCTAGACTGCTTCAAAGATTCTGCAGATTCAGCCAACTTGCCTTCAATAACAATAGAATTTGCATGCTTGCAACTAGATATCTTATAAGAAGTGTCAACGATTTGAGCTTCCAACACATCCAAAACCTCATCCACCTGCTTTGACTCCGACTCCAAGATACCACATAACAGATCAAATGTCAAAGCCTTTTCAAAAGATGCAGCAGAAGCATCAGGTGTCCCCATCCCTTCAAGATCATTATCCNCAAAACCTCATCCACCTGCTTTGACTCCGACTCCAAGATACCGCATAACAGATCAAATGTCAAAGCTTTTTCAAAAGATGCAGCAGAAGAATCAGATGTCCCCATCCCTTCAAGATCATTATCCAATGAAAAAAGATGCATAAGAAGAACATGCAGGCTCAGCAGCTTTTCAGAAGTATAAGCTGAGTCTATCTCTAGTGTTGCTAACATCCTCAACATCTCTTGCTCCTCCTCACTCCTACTAGTCAAAGCTTCACCATGATCCTCCCAAATGATTTCCTCCATTCTAGGCCTGAAAATCAAAAAATTCAAAGCTTAGCTAGGTTAAGGAAATATCTAATCCAGAAATGGAAATCATAACAATTACATTGTAAGTTTGTGACTAT
>OVBH01000018.1:0-13901 GCA_900406485.1 Physaria acutifolia | reverse complement strand
GCAATCCGTACAGTAATACCTCAGCTTCTCATAGACGTATTGGATAGCAACTGGCTCTGGTTCTGGCGGAAAATGTATGTGCTGGATGAACTTCAACTTGTTGTTGATGTTAAAGCGGACCAGGACTAAGCAATCTGTTCCTATCCCCCAAGAGTTCTGTCTCAACTTGCTTTTCACTGGAACACCAATCCTCTTTCCTAGCTCCTTGATTGCGCCTTCGTGCTTATAGTCTCCTGGAATATTGAGGATTTTGACCCATAACATGATTTCTTCAAGGTAAGTTTCAGAAAATCGATTTGACCACAGATCAATTGCCAAAAACCATCCANGTGCAATGGCTCATTGTTGAAAGCATCCATCATCCGAACTTCGTTGGAGAATGTGGCGAGAATCGTTCCATCTTCGTGTATTATGGCATCGCTTTTATCATCGAGTTTCCATAAGTCAATTAGTAAGTCCCTAAGTCTCTGAGCATTTTGTGTGTGGTGTAGCCGTCGTACCACGATGATGTGTTGTCCATGGATTAGAGCTTGAGCTTGTGATTCAGCCGATATAGTAACTGGTGGATCATAGGCTCCAAGAGTCATCTGTGCAATCGCCAAAGTGATTTGATCTTCCATGGATGAAAAAGCGCTGCTACTTCTCGGGTTTCTTCTTTTGGAGTTGTGGTGTGATGGTGTGAGTTTCTGATTCTTAGATTTGGGGTATTTATAGGCGGAATCGAGTATATCATACATATTTGTGAAGATCGGCGTGGATGTATACTCATCTTGGGTTTTGAGATATGGAGGATGGGATGAGATTATCGAGAGAAGCAAACCAAGGCGATTGGGCTTTAGATTTTTGTGGTGTAGAGAAAATTGTTTGTGACTCGATATTGGCACACTGCGCAGAAGACGAAGGGATTTTTGCCTTTTTTGTGGCGTGAGGGGATGAATTAGAACAGATAGATAATGATTAATCTGGGTAATAGGTAGGGATATAGTGGGATGATTAGCGGATTTTTGATTGAGATTATACGCAAAGCTAAAAATATCAGAGGAAATTTCATTTAGATAGCGATTAGGAGAGATCTTAGGGGGGCTTTTAGTGGAATCATTAATCTGACAGAAGATAGGGGAGATCGTAGGCGAGATTTTAGATGGATTGAAGGTTGGTATCGATGAGAAAGTAGGAAGAATAGGAGAGATAGTAGAGAGAGTACTAGAGGGAGAAAAATCAGGAGAGAGAGACATTTTTTATCAACAGCCAATTAATCCAGATAGGATTAAGCTGTTTAAAAAAAACACCATTGTAACGTTTTAACAGTTGAATAAAAATATTCAACAGGCCATTGTAGTAAGCCTAAGAGTACCGATTAATCGGGCCCTTCGTTTGGTACACAAACCATACTAAACCGATATTGTGGTTAAACCGGTATGTGGTAGTAGATAGTTGGGAGTTTTGAGGGTATTAACCTAAGTAATAACCCTACCTGCCCTTTAAATTAAAAAAGACCATTAGAGAGAAACAAAACAAAGGACAGCAACAAATCTTATTAATCGTGCGATAACCCAATCTCTCCCTCTCTCGCGCAGCTGACGATTCATCCATCCATCTAAAACTCGATCGTCTTTTCCCCCACCATCGTACCATCTCGGCGACCTCTCCGTCGTCTGAATTACGATCTACCTTCACCACAAACCGTTTCTCTCAACTCCGATACAAACTTCCGTATATCCCTGAAACGTTACGATTAGGACTCTTTAGTTTTTGTTTTATCTGGTGAGATTCTTATAAGCGTGCTTGATTTCGATTCATGCCGTTACTTGCCCCCAATTGGTTTTTTGAAAAATTACTTGTGTGATTTTTTCCTTGTCTTCTCTTTTATGTGACTCTGTAGAATCTCATCATCTCAACTACTTGTTTTGCTCCTTTCGTGTACAGAGCTGGAAAAATCCTCTATGCGGAATCTCAGATTGTTAGGGTTCATTTTGTTGCGTATTTCGTTTTCTCAATTCGAGTTTAGAGGGCTTTAGGATTCGTGTTTTCTGTGGTGGATCTATGTTCTACCCTTTCTGTCCCTTCCTGATTGCTTATTCATTTATTTGGTTCCTATTTGGTCTCGTGGTTTTATCCAATTGAAGAGGAATGCATTTTACCTTCTGATCTCAACCAAAGCTTCCGTTATATCTCCTTTGTTGAAAAATCCATTCATCTAACCTGCTCCTGGGATTACGGAATTATATTAATTTTCTTTGAAACAATACTTTGTGTCCTTATTTTTCCCTTCTCACTGTCTCTGCAGCTTTTATTTTCTTGATAATCATAAACAAGTGTGAAGTTTACTTGTATCCTATGCAGCTTATTATGCAGGCTTAATAACTCACTTGTTTTCTTTTCTTTTCTTAGTCCTATTCAGACGTTAGAAGACTGTTGCTTTTGACGTCTACTGCGGGATAGCGCTTACTGAAATTGTTGGCTTCATGTGAGAAGATGGCTTTCTTTAGGAACTACTCAAACGATAGTCTTACACATAATGTTCCCGATGAAAATGAGCAGAGGCAAGATGCTGCTACTTTTCAGAGTTCACCTTTAAATGAAGATGTCGATGGTACTTATAGTGAAAGAGGCTTTGACATGAACACGGACGTACACTATCAAAGTGACCCAGAACCAGGATGTAGTATTAGGCTGCAAAATGAGACAACAACCGGAAATGTATATGGTCCTGTGGATTCCCATTATAAACCTCCCGGAAGGAGAATGGGTGTATCTGGGAAGTGGGGTTCCACATTTTGGAAAGACTGTCAACCAATGGGACAGAGAGAGGGCTCTCATTCTGCCAAAGATTCACAATACGGTTACAAAGAAGCATTTCATTCTGAAGATAATCTCTCAAATGACCCGAGTGAAAAATTAGATTCTGAAAATGAAAATGAGGAGAATAAAGAAATGAACAATTTTCAAAGTGGTCAAGCTGATGTTCCAGCTGATGAAATGTTGTCTGATGAATATTATGAACAGGATGAAGATAATCAGAGTGACCATACACACTACAAAGAGTATAGCAATCCTAAAAATTCTAGATCACTGCCGAAGACAGGATCTGCTATCCATAGCAACTCAAGGGCCTCAAAAGCAATCCACAAAAGTGTTCACTATACTGATAGTAATCATGGCCTTAATGGTGATGCTGATATTGACTATGAAGAGGAAGAAGATGGTAAATTCTTTTAATTTTTATTCATAAATAAATTGACTGCAATTTTGTTCTTACACAGCACTACAACTTCCATTATGTTTTTTTTGCTCTGAATACTTCACATGCCAAGCACTTAGTTTGAACTTCAGTAACATTGTGATCTTATTTATCATCAGAGGATGACCCTGAAGATGCCGACTTTGAACCCTACGATACTGTTCATGATGGTGGTGCGAGGAAAAAGGTCTGATTTCTTATGGTTTTTGTGTTGGGATACATATTATGCACAATGAAGTTAAAACTGAACAAAAGAAAGACAGATGCTTTCTGAGCCAGCTTCTTAATTAACATTGCTATTAGAAAGAGATATCTTCATTATAGTTAACATATTGTAGCCTGCATCTTTTTTATCAACTTTTGATGGGATTCCTTACAACCAAGTGGTTTTTTGGTTCTTAGAGTGACCAAGCCTGGGACGCTTCTGATGAAGATCCTGAGAGTGATGATGATATTGATCTTTCTGATTATGAGGACGACTATGGTACAAAAAAGCCTAAGGTTAGGCAACAAGGTAAAGTTTTTCGCAAATTAAGCTCTGGACTCGAACAGAAATCGTTCCGTGCTTCTAGTCGACAAAAGAGGAAAACATCATATCAAGAGGACTGCTCAGAGGAGGACTCTGACGATGACAGTGATGAGGGTTTTAGAAGCCTTGCCAAAAGAGGCACAAATCTCCGTCAAAACAATGGAAGGTCTATCAATAACATAGGACAGAGTAGTGAAGTTCGCAGCTCTACCAGATCAGTTCGTAAAGTCTCTTATGTGGAGAGTGAAGACAGTGAAGATATAGATGATGGGAGAAATCGGAAAAACCAAAAGGTATAGTGTCTTGTTACATTGTAAGGGTATACATTTTCCTACCCTCAACTTGCTTATATTTCTTTGTGGGAATTTATTACATAGGAATGATGGCAGGAGCCTTTTCCAATGCAGTCTAGATAATTCATTGTCATAGTTATAGTCTGAACTTTGAAAGTATTATATATCTGTTGGAAACATGGTAGATTTAACTAAAGTCCCTCTTGGTGAGCTGCATTGGAGAAGTTATGCTCTTTTGATTTAAATAACTCTTATTTGACCTAAAGCAGCCTTTAATTCTAATTACTTGACCTACAGTGAAAGCAATAATCTTTGGAAGCCTTGCCCGGTTGTTTAATGAATTTATGTTCTCTGTTTTTTGTTTTTCTTTTAACTGATGTATACTCCTTAGGATGACATTGAAGAGGAAGATGCTGATGTTATTGAAAAAGTGCTCTGGCATCAGCCAAGGGGTATGGGTGACGATGCTCAAACGAATAATAAATCAACAGTTCCTGTTCTAGTAAGCCAACTATTTGATACTGAGCCAGATTGGAATGAAATGGAATTCCTAATAAAATGGAAAGGCCAATCACACTTGCATTGTCAGTGGAAATCATTGAGCGATCTCCAAAATGTACGTCCAGAGGTCTCCTTCATTATTATTATTGTTATTATTATTTTGATCTATATGCATAGATTTGTGATAATGCTATTTTATTTTCTAATATTTTTCTTTTGTTTCCTATGCTGTGTGTTCTTGCAGCTTAGTGGGTTCAAGAAGGTTCTTAACTACACAAAGAAAGTGACAGAGGAGATTAGATACAGGAAAGCACTCTCACGAGAGGAGGTAACTTATATGAATGCCTGCAAGATTTTCTGCTTTCTTATTATCTTTATATGTACAAGGCAGAATCTCATAAAATGAAACACTGATGGTCCACATCATGGTTGTATATCTTATTTCGCTTGTTAAACCATGTAAGAGATAACTTTTTGTTTTATTCAGCACTATCATATCAACATGTGCTACCATAGGTTGTATTGGAATGTCTGATAGATCTCTCAGAAATGTTGTTATGGTATAAAAATCTGATACTTTTTTCACATGATATATTTTTTAACCTTTAGATCGAGGTCAATGATGTGGGCAAAGAAATGGATCTGGACATCATTAAGCAGTATACTCAGGTTAGTGTTTTCAGTCCATCAAACATGCAATCTCATTTTCTTCTCCTTTTTTTCTGTTGTCATCTATTCTTTTTGCAATTTATGTTGAGTATTTCTCTTGTGAGGTTATTTAGTTTTGTGTTATTTAGGTAGAAAGAATAATTGCTGATCGAATAAACAAAGATGGTTTGGGTGATATGGTGCAAGAGTATCTTGTAAAGTGGCAAGGGCTATCTTATGCTGAAGCAACATGGTATATATTTTTTTCTTTATCTTCTAAAATAACGTTTTCATCTATTTCTATTGATGATTGAAGAGAGGAAGATAAATTGGGTATTTATTGAATGACTCCTTCCCTTTTCTGTAATGTGTGGAGCAAGTTGAAAGTTTGGTAACTGGGGCTCCCTTCTTTACACTGTTGGCTCGGTCTCTTCTTCAACACTGTGGATAGATCTTGTTTCTTGTTTCCTTCTTTTATAGTGATTAAGTGTTGTTTCTTAAATTGAGAACAATGCTATGAATTATCTAGAATTTATAATTATTTATCCATCTATCCCTACATATCCATTTATCGCTCAAGTATTATTTCCTTCCTGTCATTTTAGGGAGAAGGATGCCAATATAGCATTTGCACAAGTTGCTATTGATGAGTACAAGGTAGACTTTGTTTAATTATCTAGATTGTAAAAATCTTATTTGCTCTAATGCTTGAAGTAATTTCTATCTGTGATTCAGGCTCGTGAAGTTTCAATTGCAGTGCAAGGAAAAATTGTGGAACAGCAGCGTACAANTTTTTTTTTTTTTTTTTTTTTTTTTTTTTGTCAACCAAAGAAGGAAAAGATTTTGTAAGTTTTATCTTTTTCCCCATTATATTGAAAGCATATAAGAAAAATACTTTACTTTAGAGAAACTGCCTTTACGTTGTGAACTAGCTCTTTCTAGTTTGGTCTCTTAAATTTTCGTCACTAGAATCTGAAAGGGATGCTAATGTAAAATTGAATTATAAACTGACAGGGGTCTTTGTTATTTATGCACTAACATACTTTTTAATTATTCAGATGTTCACGTGATAGTTTTTTTTTAATTTCTTCTACTCAGCTCATGAATGTGAATGATACAGTTTCATTCAAAAAAAAATAGAATTTGAATGATACAGTGTACTTGAAAAAGTAACAAAATAAATAAAAGAGGCATCATTTCGATCTATATCCTCTGTCACTGTGCTATGTTTGTGTTAGTTGTGGTAGTTTTCTGTTTTGTCTATGGTTGCAAAGTTATGCATATGCTCCCATTTTATATCTGAGTTATAAGGTTGGTGAATTGTTTTTTCTAATGCTCAGTCGTGGTTGCTTTTCTGTGTAGCAAGCTTGCGGAAGCTTGACGAGCAGCCTGAGTGGCTCAGTGGAGGTACGCTACGGGACTATCAGCTGGAAGGTTTGAATTTTCTTGTCAACAGGTGCGTTTCTTATTTCACTTCATAATGCTGATGATACTTCAGTTTTCATTTCAGTCTAATGGTTCACTTCCTTTCATTTTCCAGCTGGCTTAATGACACTAATGTCATCTTGGCTGATGAAATGGGTCTTGGTAAAACTGTTCAGTCAATTTCAATGCTTGGATTTTTGCAGGTGAGAATTCCTTTTTTTTTTTAAGTGAGCATTAAAGTTTGCTCATGAGTCGTGAGCTCAAAATCTTGTTCTCTTTTTCTCTGCATCACCAATTTTAACGAGTTAAGAATTCTTTTCTTTCTTGTCCTTGCAGAATACCCAACATATTCCTGGTCCATTTCTTGTTGTTGTACCTTTGTCAACTTTAGCTAATTGGGCCAAAGAATTCAGAAAGTGGCTTCCTGGCATGAATATAATAATATATGTTGGCACTCGTGCTAGTCGAGAGGTGAGAAACAATGCAAATGATGGTCATGTTATAGCTTCTAATAATCTGAAGGGTGTTTAGAGTTCCTTTTCTGTCTCCTATCTATCTAATTCTTTCATTTTCCAGCCTGTTCAACATTTTCTTATACAAATTGGTTAGGAACTGTGGCTTTAGTTTTTGAGTTAAGATCTTTGATTTTTAGTTAGGACAGTAATTCATACTTTTAACAACATATAAACTTCTCTCCCATTCTGTTATAGAATTTTGATTTGTGCAAGTTCTGACGTTAGGTATGTCAGCAATACGAATTTTACAATGAAAAGAAACTAGGCCGGCCCATAAAATTCAATGCACTGTTGACTACTTATGAGGTAGTTCTTAAGGACAAAGCTGTTCTCTCTAAGATTAAGTGGGTTTACTTAATGGTGGATGAAGCACACAGACTGAAAAATAGTGAGGCACAGCTGTACACGACTCTTTTGGTATGTGACCTTTTTAGAACATTTTTTTTTTTTTCATTGTTCTGTTTTTTGGTTTTTGAGAATGGGTGGTGTATCCTATCTGTTTCAGGAATTTATAACGAAGAACAAATTGCTTATTACTGGTACACCACTGCAGAATAGTGTCGAAGAGCTTTGGTATGTTTTATTCCTCTTTTAGCCTTTCTCTGGAGATGACCTTCTTATTATTTCAGATTCATATTAATCATGAAACTTGCAAGCTTATGTTCATTGTTTGTTTATAATCTTTGGCTGTGTTGAATGTTGATATTTGTATTCTATGTGGTTGATTCACTTGTTTTAGTGCAAGCTATGCTCTTGACAAGACCAATTATGATGAATGGTTTTATCGTTACTGACAAAGCTTATATTGCTTTTTGTTTTAAAACTGCTGCACATAATGATTCGTTGCTAACACATTCTACACGGACCATGTTTTTTGTAGCATATGCTACTTTTATACCTTCAGAATCTGTTCTTGCGATAAACCACTTATTTCTATTTTTGCAGGGCTCTGCTCCACTTTCTTGATCCTGGCAAGTTTAAGAATAAGGATGAGTTTGTTGAAAACTACAAGAACCTTAGTTCATTCAATGAGTCTGAGGTAAGCTTTGTCCATTGCATATTCAAATGCTGTTTCAATGAAATGTAGTTAAATTATCATTCAGATGTTCACAAGCTTATACTTCTTTGAATTTAGCTTGCCAATCTCCATTTAGAATTGAGACCCCATATTCTACGACGTGTGATTAAAGATGTTGAGAAGTCGTTGCCTCCAAAAATTGAGCGTATACTAAGAGTTGAGATGTCCCCTCTTCAGAAACAGTAAGCATAGCTTCAGCCAATACCTGTTCACCGGACGCTTTAAATATTGTTATTTATTTTCTGTTGTTATGGTTTAGGTACTACAAGTGGATACTGGAGCGCAACTTCCATGATTTAAATAAAGGGGTGCGCGGCAATCAGGTGGGCGCCTTTAAGATGCACCTATGTTTTCATCTTTATTGTTATGAAATAGTTATTTTTCTTTTCCCCTGCACTACAAAGTATAAAATAGTTGCATTACTTTAATAAATGTCAATCTAACAAGCTCTTAGTTTCAAACCATAGGTTTCACTTTTAAACATCGTGGTGGAGTTGAAGAAATGCTGCAATCATCCTTTCTTATTTGAAAGTGCAGACCATGGATATGGGGGTGACATAAACGATAACTCTAAGCTAGATAAAATTATTCTAAGCAGCGGAAAGCTAGTTATACTAGACAAGCTATTGGTCAGATTGCGTGAGACTAAGCATCGCGTGCTTATCTTTTCTCAGGTGCGGTTCAATGAACTTTCTTCTTCCAAATGACTTTTTACTTTATTGGAATAAATGTTATGATATCTCAGTTCCACTATTCTTATGTTGCTCCTTTGGTAGGCCGTGTTAGACTAAGAACTTTCTTCTTATCTTCACGCTGGTGCACTTCTGTGACATTTGTTCTTCTTAGTCTGTTTTATTTTATTGAAATGAATATCTGTTCTTCATTGACATGTATCTTATGTTTTTTCCTAAAGTGTCCTATCATGAATTAAGTTTAGATAACTTCTTTCAGTGATACTTGTTTCCATATCTTATCAGATGGTTCAGAATAATACCTAAGGTCCACCATTTGTCTATGATTATCACTTTCTGCTACTTTTGGTTGTGCTATTCTGTTAATTGTGAAACTCTCTTCCATGCAAAAATTGGGAACGTTTGAGACTCTTTGTTTCTGTTACACAGAAGTTTCTTTCACGATAACTGTTTTAGCGGTCAACTTTGTTTGAAAAAGTTGGCGCTCCTTTGGATTAGAAGCCTTCAAATTTCTCTTTTTGGTGACAGGCTTTCTTGCAGTGTTAACTCTTACAAAATTAGTCTTGAACTTTATGAATTAATTGTTTTGCACTCTCTGCTTTACAGATGGTAAGAATGTTAGATATCCTGGCGGAATACCTTTCTCTTAGAGGTTTCCAGTTCCAGAGATTGGATGGTAGTACTAAGGCAGAACTTCGTCAGCAGGCAATGGATCATTTTAACGCACCAGCTAGTGACGACTTTTGCTTTCTTCTTTCAACTCGAGCTGGTGGACTGGGTATCAATCTTGCTACTGCTGATACAGTAGTTATATTTGACTCTGACTGGAATCCACAGAATGACTTGCAGGTCTCGGTTCCAAATTTTTTTTCCAGCTTTGGATTGATTTATTTTTATCACTATCTGCTGATAATTGAAATTATCAGGCCATGAGTCGAGCGCACAGAATTGGGCAACAAGAGGTCGTCAACATTTATAGATTTGTCATTAGCAAAAGTGTTGAGGAAGAGATCCTGGAGCGCGCCAAAAGAAAAATGGTACACTGGTTTTAGAAGGATCTTTCCCAGATTATCTTTGCATGAATTCTGTAGCAGCGCTAATGAATTTCTTATTTCTGCATCCTCACCTTTGTGAAATGATTCCACGTCAATGCTGTCACCAATTCTTTGGTGCTAATATTTTAGCTTTTTATACAGTCGAGCTTAAATTGCAATTTCTGTTCTTTTATTTTAGATTGGGTTCTATAATCTTAGTTCCTCTTGTACACTTCATTTCTGTTGTCATCTATTCATGTTTGTAAGTCAATCACCTAGGCATGGCATAGGTTCAAAACCCAAATTTATATTTGTATCGCTTTGTCATAGCAGGCCATAACTTTTTTTGTTCCACCATTCTTTAGGTTCTTGATCATTTGGTTATTCAAAAACTGAATGCGGAGGGTAGGCTGGAGAAGCGAGAAACTAAAAAGGGAAGTAATTTTGACAAGGTAAGGACATCGTTTGAATGTTGATTTCGTTTCAAGGTTAATTCTCTGTTTGAATGAACCATTACTTGTATTCTAGAACGAGCTTTCTGCAATATTGAGATTTGGAGCAGAAGAACTTTTTAAAGAGGATAAAAATGATGAAGAAAGCAAAAAGCGGCTGTTAAGTATGGACATTGACGAAATTCTAGAGAGGGCAGAGCAAGTTGAGGAAAAAGATACTGGTGAAACAGAACATGAACTTTTGGGTGCTTTTAAGGCAAGTTCAGATGTTCTTACCCTTTTTGTAATTAGTTCTAGGTGAACCTAACAGAGGCTATAGTCTGTTTAAAAGGCTGCTTGGTCTTATCAATACACTGAAATCTTTTTTCAAGTCCTGCTTAGTGTGTATTGTTTTTGTTCTTTCTCTCGCCGGAACAGTTTCCTGGCATAAATCTTGCAATCTATTTTATTTTGAAATGATTTTATACTGATAACCTTTCTCTGCATTTAGGTTGCCAACTTTTGTAATGCTGAGGATGATGGGTCTTTTTGGAGTCGCTGGATAAAACCTGAATCCGTGGTTACAGCCGAAGTAAAAATTCCAGCTTCGGCTAAAATATGGCCTTCTATGTCATATATATATGCCGATATATTTTTCAGTTTCTAAGATTGTGTTACCTTTGTAGGAAGCTCTTGCACCACGGGCTGCTAGGAGTACGAAGAGTTATGTGGATGCTAGCCATCCGGACAGGACTAACAAAAGAAAAAAGAAAGAACGTGAGCCTCCTGAGCATACAGAGAGAAGTCTAAAGCGCAAAAAAACTGAATATTTTGTTCCTTCAACTCCGATGTTAGAGGGGACTTCAGCTCAAGTTAGAAGCTGGTCTTATGGAAATATTCCTAAGAGAGACGCACAACGATTTTATCGAACTGTATGTCAAAACTGTTCTTGTCTAAATGTTTGTCTTGCATATTTACTAAATACCGGGAAAAGGACTGATTTTCAGGCTCCTTGGTTTTTCAGCCGCAATAATTTCATGGTTTTGCTTAGGTTTTGCTTGGATTCATTAGTTTCTAATTTAATTTTGGTAGTACAAGATTGATTGACTGATTTACCTAGTTTTACTCTGTGGTGTTTTTGAACTAACGCTTCTTACATTTCTCATTGTATGATTCAGGTCATGAAGTTTGGGAACCATAATCAAATTGCATGTATTGCAGAAGAGGTGGGTGGTGTTGTTGGAGCAGCCCCGGAGGAAGCACAAGTTGAGCTATTTGATGCTTTAATTGATGGTTGTCGGGAATCGGTTGAAACAGGAAATTTTGAACAAAAGGTAAACTTGAAATAAAAGATCTGGAGGCTCTTTTTTCCCTAGTTGTTCTGGGTACACTTGAATATTTCCAATCCTCATTTTGTTCCGTTATCTGCAGGGTTCTGTGTTGGATTTCTTTGGTGTGCCAGTAAAAGCAAACGAACTATTAAAACGTGTGCAAGGATTGCAGCTCCTTTCAAAGCGCATTAGTCAATATGATGATCCAATTTCACAATTCCGGGTGTTGTCATACCTTAAACCTTCAAATTGGTCCAAGGGTTGCGGTTGGAATCAGAGTATGTGCAAGCATATTCAATAGTAATATATCAGCGTGTGTCTTACTTTTTATTCTAATTCTCTTATAATTTGGTGTTCTCAGTTGATGATGCGAGATTGCTGTTGGGAATACTTTATCATGGTTTTGGGAATTGGGAAAAGATAAGATTAGATGAAAGCCTTGGACTTACAAAGAAAATCGCTCCCGTTGAACTTCAACACCATGAGACTTTTCTACCTCGCGCTCCAAACTTAAAGGAGCGTGCCAATGCACTTCTGGAAATGGTGCATATTACTTGCTATGATTTCTTTAAGACTTGCCTTATTTATCAAATTTCTTAACAACCTTGAACAACAGATTGACAGTATGAAAATTTATTTGTCACAGGAACTTGCTGCAGCAGGAGGCAAAAACACAAATGCCAAAGCATCCCGTAAAAATTCCAAAAAGGTTAAAGATAATCTTATCAATCAATTTAAAGCAGCTGGAAGAGAAAGAAAAGGAAAATCTGGTCCTGTCAACGCAAGTTTAATATCAACAAAAGATGGACCTCGGAGAACCCACAAAGCTGAGCCGCTGGTGAAGGAAGAAGGTGAAATGTCTGATGATGGGGAAGTTTACGAGCAGTTCAAGGAGCAGAAATGGATGGAATGGTGTGAAGATGTCTTGGCGGATGAAATCAAAACACTTGGACGTCTACAAAAATTGCAAACCACAAGTGCAGAACTGCCAAAGGAGAAGGTTTCTTTATTTTTTAACTCCCAACGTTCGTAGTAATGTACTTGCTGGGTCCTTGTCTGATCTTTTTCTCAAACTTCCTTGGGTATCCAAAACATAATAGGTGCTATTCAAAATCCGGAGATATTTGGAAATCCTTGGGCGAAGAATAGATAAAATTGTTTTGGAACATGAAGAGGACTTATACAAACAAGATAGTAAGTTCTGCAATCTTTGCTTAATTTTTACAGCAACATTTATTTTTAGTAAAAGTCAGGATCAAAAGCTGATGATAGTTGTGTAAAAAAAATGCTAGTTCTAAGTGTCCAAAAACTTTAGTTACTTCAATAACCATTTTGATGCCCATGGTGTTGTTTATTAACTGGAAATCGAAATGCAGGAATGACAATGAGATTGTGGAACTATGTTTCAACTTTCTCAAACTTGTCTGGGGATCGACTCAATCAGATCTACTCCAAATTGAAGCAGGAAAGAGAGGAAGAGGAAGGGGTTGGACCATCGCACACCAATGGCTCATCTGCTGGCTTCAGTTCAAGGAACTTCCAGAAGCAACAAAGACACAAAACAACAGGGAATTCCCAAGGCTCGCAGCAGGTTCACAAGGGCATCGACACAGCAAAGTTTGAAGCATGGAAAAGGCGGAGAAGAACAGAAAACGATGGTCAGTCTGAGCGGCCACTAATAAACAACTCTAACTCACTGGGAATACTCGGCCCTGGACCATTGGATAGAAGCCATCGGGCACGTCAAACTGGATTTCCTCCAAGATAAGTCTCTATTTGTTCTGGTACCATCCAATATATTGTGCATTTACCGGGTTCAACTCTATGGATCCAGAACTTCAACAACATAAAGATGCAATTCATTCTTTTAAAAAAAGTTGGAGATAACAGCAGCAATGTTCNGCAGCAGTGTTGAGTTTTGGTTGCCCAAATTGGAGAATAGCATTGCCGAAAAGCTGATGAAATGATAAACATACAAGCAAAGCCATAACTATGTTATTGAACTATAGAGATAGCAGTTACCAGGTAATTTTGCTTTGGTAAATGTAGCTGTGAATGTAGAACTCCATTTCCCATTGGATCAAAGCAAAAACAAAGTGTAAATTAGCACTTTTTGTTAATTTTTAGTTTACTTAATTCCAAAGTTCTTATGAAAAGAGATTCCCATGCCTTCATTTGCTTAT
>OVBH01000017.1:0-14037 GCA_900406485.1 Physaria acutifolia | reverse complement strand
AAAAAGCTAAAATCAATCCAAATCTTTTAAATATCCTAATGGTTTCTAAATTTTTTTTAGCGAAGATCCATAATCTAAATATAACCGTACTAAAAACTAAATGAATACTCNAAAAACTAAATGAATATAAAAAATGATTATAATTAAAATAATATTAACCATTTTGCCAAATTAATTTGTTTTGATAACAAAAACAACTTGAATCAAATTGAATACAACCAAACCGAATCGAAGTATTGAAATTACCTACTTCAGAAATCGCAAATTACAAACCACTCCTCTAGAGAGCTGAGTCAATTTGACTGATCTCATCTCAAGGGTATGGAAAAAGAAAAACATTTTTAAAAATATTTCTATTTTAATTTTTTTTTTGAAAGTTTTAGTTTCTTAAGATTGATTTTTATGGGTGCGAAATTGCTGAATCAAACATCACTCCCTCTTTCTCGCGCGCGCCTCTCTCCGATCGTCGTTGCTCCTCTTGCTTCATCTTTGCTTCCAAATCGCCATCGCCGATTAGAATCTTCTCGTTCTCCAATTCTATAATGCATTTTCTCATGGCGTCGGAAGGAAGAGAATTAACTCCATAGATAGCCGAATCAGGTGATCAAATCTTCAATTTATTTCTTCATTTTCTCCGACCATTATCTCCGATCCCTGCGAATGTTTACACGGAGAATGTATTTATGTTCTGAATCTTACTAATCGATAATCGTCAGGGGCCAGAGATTTCATGTTTGATTGGACGTAATGTGTTTGTTGTCATGTTGCATTTGCATGTTGCTATGAATAGATTAGAGTTTGTATATGCGCTACGTTTACATATTTTGTTTGTCTTGCGAGCTAAATCTGTGACTGATTTATGGATGTTAAATTGGTAGTGGAAGAGGAAAAAAGTTGTCGATGACTGTTCCGGTTGGTTCTCGATAAGATCATAATATGGAAGAAAACGAAGATAAGAAGGTCTCCCAAGCCTCTGATGAACATGCTTTGGTAGGAATGGATGGTGAAGATTTACAAGGGATTGGCTCAGTTGATGCGGTCCTCAAGGATGATCATTTTGAACAGGTTTCTCTTGGAGATCAAAACAAGGCTCTGAACCTGTCCCTTCCAGAAACTAGTTTGGATTCTTTCCACCATCAAGAATCTGAATATCCTGTGGTTCATTCCCCACAGAGGCCTAAGGTAAAGGCTGCAATGCCAAATGTGTCTCCAGAGTTATTGCATCTAGTTGATTCAGCCATTATGGGTAAGCCTGAAAGCTTAGTTAAACTCAAGAATATTGTTAGTGGCGTTGAGAGTTTTGGTTCTGGAGAGGATTCAGAGACAATTGCTTTTCTTGTCATTGATTCACTTCTTGCTACCATGGGTGGAGTTGAGAGCTTTGAAGAGGATGAAGATAACAATCCTCCCAGTGTGATGTTAAACTCTCGTGCTGCCATTGTTGCTGGCGAGCTAATTCCTTGCCTACCTTGTTCAGGAGACAGTTTCAATTTTATGTCCCCCAGGACCCGCATGGTGCGGNGTGCTGCCATTGTTGCTGGCGAGCTAATTCCTTGCCTACCTTTTTCAGGAGACAGTTTCAATTTTATGTCCCCCAGGACCCGCATGGTGCGAGGATTGCTAGCAATTTTACGTTCTTGCACGAGAAACAGAGCTATGTGTTCAATGGCGGGGTTATTAAGTGTTCTCTTGCGTTCAGTCGAAGAGATAATATCCAAGGACGCCACAATGATTTGGAATGCAGCAGTTTTGCTTCACTGTATTCAACATTTAGCTGGGCACTCTCTTGGTGTTGATGATTTGCATAGATGGCTCAATATTATCAAAAAGTCTCTTCCTACACAGTGGTCCAGTCCATTGATGGATTCTTTGGAGAAGGCAATGAATGGAAACGAATCAAGAGGACCTGCATGTACTTTTGAATTTGTTGGTGAAAGCTCAGGCTTACTTGGTCCAGGAGAAAGTCGTTGGCCTTTTACTAATGGCTATGCATTTGCAACTTGGATTTATATTGAATCATTTGCTGACACATTAGATGCTTCAACCGCGGTAGCTGCTATTGCTGCTGTTGAAGCAGCAGCCAAATCAGGTAAAGCTTCTGCTGCAGCGTCTGCAAATGTACACACTGGTGAGGGTACTGCTCATATGCCTCGTCTTTTCAGTTTTTTGACACCTGATAATCAGGGAGTTGAAGCATATTTCTATGCACAATTTTTGGTGGTTGAGAGTTGCAGTGGAAAAGGCAGTAAAACTTCACTGCATTTCACTCATGCATTTAAGCCTCAGTGTTGGTACTTTATTGGCCTTGAACATAGCTGCAATCAGGGACTTATAGGGAATTCAGACAGTGAACTGCGGCTATATATAGATGGGTCCTTGTATGAAACTCGTCCGTTTGAATATCCTCGTATATCCAAACCACTTTCTTTCTGTTGCATTGGATCAAATTCTCCTTCTACAACTGCTGGTCTACAACGTCATCGACGTCAGTGTGCTTTGTTTGCTGAGGTGGGACCAGTTTATATATTTAAAGAACCGATTGGTCCTGAAAGAATGACACGACTGGCAACTAGAAGCGGGGATGTTTTGCCTTGTTTTGGCAATGGAGCAGGTCTTCCATGGTTAGCTACAAATGACCATGTCCGTAACTCGGCAGAGGAAAATAGTCTTTTCGATGCAGAGCTTGGAGGATACATTCACCTACTTTACCACCCATTTTTACTAAGTGGACGGTTTTGTCCAGATGCTTCCCTTTCTGGAGCAACAGGTGCTTATGATTTTACAAGTTTGGAAAATCTCTATATTATTTGCTTTTCACTTACACTGAAAATCTGTTATTTTTTTTCTTGATTAAGGCATTCAAAGACGACCAGCTGAGGTAATTGGACAAGTCCATGTTGCAACTAGAATGAAGTCAGTGGAGTCCTTATGGGCCTTAGCTTATGGAGGATCCATGTCTTTGCTTCCTCTAACCGTAAACAGTGTTTGTAACGATAGTCTGGAGCCATTTCCTAAGAATCTTCCATCGTCTTTGACAACATATTCTCTTGCTGCACCTATATTTAGAATTATTTCAGTTGCTATTCAACACCTTGGGAACAATGAAGCGTTGTCTCGTACCAGGGGTCCTGAAGTCCTGGCCACAATTCTGAGCTATCTTCTTCATTCACTTGCATCTTTTGATCTCAAGAAAAATAGAGTAGGAGATGAAGAACTAGTTGCTGCTATTGTTTCTCTTTGCCAATCTCAAAAGATCAATCATGCTCTTAAAGTGCAACTATTCCGTACACTATTATTGGATCTGAAGGTATGGAGTGTGTGTAATTACAGACTCCAAAAGAAGCTATTGTCATCCCTTCAAGATATGGTTTTCACTGAAGCAATAGCTATGAGGAATGCTAATGCTATTCAGATACTTCTGAATGGTTGTAGAAGATATTACTGGACAATTCAAGAGAAAGACTCTATGAACACTTTTTCTCTAGAAGGGGATGCACGACAAGTAGGGGAAGTTAATGCATTGGTTGATGAACTTCTGGTGATTATTGAACTTCTAATGGGAGCAGCATCTCCTTCTTTTGCTGCTTCTGATGTCCATCTATTACTTGGCTTTGTAATTGATAGTCCACAACCAAATCAGGTAACAAATTTCTTAGTGACACTTCTTAACTGTTTCCTCTATGATTTTTTTTTTCCTTAATATTTTTTCAATGACATCGTTCTTTGTTACCTCTATTTAGGTTGCAAGGGTGTTGCATCTCATGTTTAGGTTGGTTGTACAGCCAAATGCTGCGAAAGCTCAGACATTTGCAGAGGCATTTATCTCATCTGGCGGAATAGAAACACTTCTTGTTCTTCTGCAGAGAGAAGCTAAAAAAGGTGATGAAGACGTAACAGATTCTGTAGCTAGGGGTGAAACAAGCGTGCAGACTTATCATAGTGAACAGAGTCAACACAATGGGTCTGGTCTTGTAAAGCAGTTGGATTCAGTTCCACAAGATAATGATGATGACTCTCATGCTCATGATAATATAGGATCTTTGAAGGAAACAGAATCAGTTCAACAAGAAAAGGCGCATGTCACTTGTCGTAGTGACTCGGCTACCATGTCCAATTCCATTAGTACTGACCGTATATCCTCTGTTTCTGAAACTCCATTCAATAATCATGCAAGAAGCAATATTGACGATAAAGATCGCGTCATGGTTGGTATCATCAGATTGATCGGTGCCCTGATTTCAAAAGGGCATTTAAAATTTTCACTTGGTGCCAAATCTGATGACATGAGTAACCTCATGGGTAGTGAGCTTCATGAAAGTGGTGGAACAATGTTTGATGA
Organism: Physaria acutifolia; assembly: GCA_900406485.1. Classification (NCBI taxonomy): domain Eukaryota; kingdom Viridiplantae; phylum Streptophyta; class Magnoliopsida; order Brassicales; family Brassicaceae; genus Physaria; species Physaria acutifolia. Next base: position 9,698 of record OVBH01000017.1, on the reverse strand, counting down.
TAAAGTCGCATTGCTTCTTTTTGCTCTGCTGAAAGCATTTCAAGCAGCGCCAAACAGACTCATGACTGACAATGTCTACACCACTTTGCTTGGGGCTTCGGTATGACATTTTTTGTACATCTTTCATTTTTTTAATATAGGTTAAATTTAATCGTATTTCTCTGTGCAGATTAATGCTTCATCATCTGAGGATGGCCTGAACTTTTATGATTCAGGTCATCGTTTTGAACATTCTCAACTTCTTTTGATCCTTCTGCGTTCTCTACCATTTGCATCTAAGGCTCTACAAAAACGAGCACTTCAGGTATAAATTTCATAGTTAATGGAATTGTATGCACCAAAGTGCACTTTTGAAAACGCTTCACAAATTTCTACCAGTCCGGTGTCTCTACAATGTCTGTTTCTTAACTCACTCTTTCTACATCAGGATCTTCTATTTTTGGCTTGTAGCCATCCAGAAAATAGGAGCAGTCTGACCAAAATGGGAGAGTGGCCTGAGTGGATCTTGGAGATTTTGATCTCAAACTATGAGGTATCACTTTAACATTAAGCTTGTACCAGCAAGTTCTCTAAATATGCTTACTATTGTGTGTACACACAGAAGGATGCAGGGAAACAGTCTGCTTCACCCGGTTCTGCTGAGGTGGAAGATCTGATTCATAACTTTTTGATTATAATGTTGGAACATTCAATGCGCCGGAAGGATGGCTGGAAGGTTTGTTTCAGTGGTCTACCAGATAAATTCTTTTTCACCATTTTCTCCAAGCTCATTTGTTTTTATTTATATTTTTTGTAACCTCTGATTCCTCTACAGGATATTGAGGCTACAATTCATTGTGCAGAGTGGTTGTCTATTGTTGGTGGGTCTAGCACTGGGGAGAAACGAATTAGGTAATTGCATGCACTACAATAACTTTTTGAGTGCCGTCTGTTTTTCTTGTGACGTTAGTTTGTGGCGGTCTCTTTTGGATAATATTTTTGTTGTTGTACTGTATTGCTTTTCCCCGGAGAGATACATGTTTCTGTTCAACTATTTTGACACTTTCTGTTCTCTTACCTTTTCGAAGGCGTGAGGAATCACTGCCAATTTTCAAAAGAAGGCTTTTGGGTGGATTGCTAGACTTTGCCTCCACAGAACTGCAAGCCCAGGTAACTCCTATTTTATCTTATTTACTTATATATGGTTAGTAATACAAGTCTAATATTGCTAAATACAGTAAGATTTTGAAGCCTTGCGTTTTCACTTGTCATATTATATTGGGAGACCTGCTATAGTTTGACTTACACATTATACTTCTTCAAACAGACTCAAGTTATTGCTGCAGCATCTGCTGGTTTTGCGGCAGAGAATCTAACACCTAAAGATGCAAAGGCTGGAGTAGAAAATGCTGCACTAATTTCAGTATATCTTGTGGAAAATACAATTGTTATTTTGATGCTTGTCGAAGATCATTTACGACTACAAAGCAAGCAGAATTGTGCTGCAAACGCAGTTGATGTTTCTCCATCTCCTCTTTCTCTTGTTTATCCTCTTAACAACTGTTCACGGACATTGCCAATGGTCGGAGAATCATCAGAAGTTTCTAGTAGCCGTGCTTCAGTGTCCAGTGATTCAGGAGGGGTCCATTTAGATGTAAGTCGAAACTACTCTTATCTGTGAATCATTATGTCTCCTTTTACAGGCTTATTTCTTCTTTGTTAAACATAACATCATTTAAAACAAGATAATTCTGCCCATCTATTTAACCTTCTGCTACTTTCCTGACTTATACTTTTTGTTCAGCTACTTGCTTCAATGGCTGATGCAAGTGGCCAGATTTCTACAGCTGTAATGGAGCGCCTTGCTGCTGCTGCTGCAGCTGAGCCCTATGAATCTGTTTCATGTGCGTTTGTTTCATATGGAAGTTGTACCATGGATTTGGCTGAGGGTTGGAAGTACAGGAGTCGATTATGGTATGGTGTAGGACTTCCTTCTAAAACTAGTAGTTTTGGTGGTGGTGGAAGTGGTTGGGAGTCTTGGAAACATGCTTTACAAAAAGATGCTCATGGAAACTGGATAGAAATTCCTTTGATTAAAAAATCAGTATCCATGCTTCAAGCCTTGCTTCTAGATGAGTCTGGACTAGGAGATGGCCTAGGAATTGGTGGAGGCTCTGGTACTGGGATGGGAGGGATGGCGGCACTATACCAGTTACTAGATAGTGATCAACCTTTCTTATGCATGCTTCGAATGGTACTCTTGTCTTTGAGGGAAGAAGATCATGGTGAAGATAGTCTGTTGATGAAAAATTTAAGTTCTGAAGATGGTATTTCCGGTGGAGTAAAATGCCCTTTAGGAAATTCTGCCTCATTAGATATCAGTTCTAAGATGTCTAATCGACAGTCACCATCATCTTTGTTATGGAGGTAGATTAATTGTGTCCACTTAAGATTATGACCATATTCCTTAAAGTATCTTAAGACTGGACCGTGTAACAAAATTAAAATGCAGGGTACATTTCGTAGGATGCATGCCTTCTAAGTGGTTGTTTGCTCCTATTCTGTAGTTTATCAAAAGAAATTAATGTGACTTCTTTTTTAATCTCCAGTGTGCTATCTCCTGTTCTAAACATGCCAATATCTGATTCAAAGAGGCAGAGAGTATTGGTTACTACATGCGTTTTATATTCTGAGGTTAGTTCTTCTCTATATAAGGCTTCATGATAAATTATTGCCCTGGTCTCACATTTTCAGGTTGATATGGGAGAACACTCTTTGTTTTATTTTGAGGGTATTCGATTTCTGATTCCAAATCTGTTGCAGATATGGAATGCTGTCAGCAAAGACAGAAAGCCACTACGTAAGCAATATCTAGAGGCTATTTTACCACCATTTGTTGCAATCCTCCGAAGATGGCGACCTCTCTTAGCTGGCATTCATGAACTTGCTATTGGTGATGGTGTAAATCCCCTTGTCGTAGATGATCATGCTTTGGCTGCTGATGCACTCCCCATTGAGGTTCCATTATGCCCATCATTTATTTTTAGTTTCTGCCAATGCTGCTTCATCCCATTGAAAATTATGTCTTTTTTTTCAACTTAAGATGGAACCATTAATCGTTACTTTTTAATATAGGCGGCTCTATCTATGATTTCTCCGGAGTGGGCAGCTGCTTTCGCATCACCTCCTTCTGCAATGGCACTGGCGATGATAGCTGCAGGGGCAGCTGGTTGGGAAGCACAGGCACCACCAGCACCACCAGCACCTCCACCTCTTAGGCGAGACTCTTCATTGCTTGAGCGTAAGAGTACCAAACTTCAGACATTTTCCAGCTTCCAGAAACCCTTAGAGGCTCCCAACGATGATTCACCACGTGGACCAAGAGATAAGGCTGCTGCAAAAGCAGCAGCTCTGGCAGCTGCTCGCGATCTCGAACGGAATTCCAAGATTGGTTCTGGTAGAGGTCTTAGTGCCGTTGCAATGGCCACATCTTCGCAGAGGAGGAATATCACTGATATGGAGCGTTTACAGAGATGGAATATCTCTGAAGCCATGGGAGTAGCATGGATAGAATGTCTCCAAACAGTGGATACAAAATCAGTTTATGGAAAAGATTTTAATGCTTTGTCCTACAAATTTATCGCTGTACTTGTTGCAAGCTTGGCCTTTGCACGTAACATGCAGAGATCTGAGGTTTGCTCTCAGCCCTGATCACACTTTGCCTTTTCTTGAGTGTGTTGTATGAACACTATTCCACATGTATTGATTCAACCATTTCACCAGATTGACAGGCGTACGCAAAATGATAAAATAGTGAGAAATCACTTATGCATGGGAATCAGAGGTTGGCGCAAACTCGTTCGTTACTTGGTAGAGATGAAATCCTTCTTTGGACCCTTCGGAGACCATTTATGCAGTCCCAAACAAGTAAGCCAAATTGTTCTGGTTTAGATTTAAAACATGTTAAGAACTTTTCCGATGATGTAATGTAACATCATCACATACGCAGGTTTTCTGGAAACTGGATTCTATGGAAAGTTCTTTGAGGATGAGACAATGTTTAAGGCGTAACTATTCTGGTACTAGTCATCATGAGACAACAAGAAACTTTGATGATCAGACTAACTTGAAAAATGATCAAGATGACTTGGAATCTCCATCACATGCACTTGTTCGTGCTATTGAAGCAATATCAAAGGAAATAATGTATGAAGACGATGAACATGGGGATACTGATGATCTTAAACTAGAGGGCTATGTTGGAGAACACAAAGGCAAAGAGAGGAGGTCTGGCTCACTTGAGGATGTGATAACACTTTCAACTGGAATTAACGATCATCAACCTTTGAGTGAACAAGATATGGCTCAAAATTCTACAGATGCAGTTCAGAGCGAACTCAATGAAAGAACTGTTTTTGAAATCTCCTCTTCTATGGTCCGGCCACTAGGGGTTGTGAAAGGAACCTTTCAAGTATGTTCTTATTAACTTAACCTATCTTATGAAAAAGTAGCTGAGAGAAAGTTCTTCCTTGTATGAGTTACTAGTTTCTAATGGTTGTTTTTCGCCGTTGTCAGATTACAACACAGAGAATAAATTTCATTGTTGACACTAGAGAAGAACAACATTTAGATGGTAAGTCAGATTGTTCAAAATCAAGAGATTATAGTTGGCTGATGTCTTCTCTTCAGCAGATTTATAGTCGAAGGTAAATTTTTTTTATCGATGTTGTCTATACCTCACTATATACTCTATTTTATTATGTAAATAGTGAATGATTCTAGATCTTTGTTAATATTTCTCTTTCACAGATATCTTCTGAGGAAAAGTGCTCTAGAACTATTTATGGTCGATCGCTCAAACTTCTTCTTTGATTTTGGGGTATCAGAAAACTTTCTATGTCATAAGATATTTATCTCCTTTTCTCTTAACTTAGAAGTTTAAGTCTGTCTTCCTTTACCAATTACTTTTATGAACACCGTAGAACACCGAGGGACGAAGAAATGCTTGTCGGGCTATTGTTCAAGAAAAGCCTTCTCACTTGGAAAATATTTACCTAGCAACTCAGGTTTGTGTTTCTTTCCTCCGTATGCCCATTCTTTACTGCATGGTGGAGAAAGCTAGGAACCAAGATAGTAAAAAAAAATACGGTCTCATGCAAAACTTACATTGATTGTTTCGGTTTTTCAGAGGCCAGAACAACTTTTGAAAAGAACACAGCTAATGGAGCGTTGGGCTAGATGGGAGGTAAAGAATATCCTTCATTCTCATCATGCTATTTAATTTTTCAGATCAGTAACTCTAGCTGGATTTGCATATTTTCTGCAGATCAGCAATTTTGAGTACTTAATGCAGCTCAACACAATGGCTGGGCGTACTTATAATGATATCACACAAGTAAAACTTTTTTGCTAGTGCAATGTTTTTCTTATGTAAACTCATTGATATCATCTACTCTTTGGTTTCTTGATCTATTTCTTATATTTTTGCAGTATCCTGTTTTCCCATGGATATTGTGCGACTATGTTTCAGAAATTTTGGATCTTTCAAATCCATCTAATTACAGGGATCTTTCCAAGGTGGTATTATTTATAGTTTTAATTCTATTTTTGGCTGTATGCTTGTATGTAGTGATCAAACTGGTTGTAATGTGGATCTGTCTATGTTCAGCCAATTGGTGCAGTGAACCCAGAGCGGCTGAAAAAGTTTCAAGAAAAATATTCTAGCTTTGAAGATCCAATCATCCCCAAATTCCACTATGGCTCACATTACTCAAGTGCTGGAGCAGTAGGTTATCTTCTCTATGATATCTGCAAGAGGATAGAGTGTGCACAATGATGGTTTCATAGTTTGTCATTTCTTGTGTGTAGGTGTTGCATTATCTAGCTAGAGTTGAACCTTTTACAACCCTTTCAATTCAACAGCAAGGTAAAAAGATTGATCGTAAAGACCAAATATTTTCAGACATTGCAGCCACTTGGAAAGGAGTTCTCCAAGATATGAATAATGTGAAGGAGTTGGTAAGACTTGGTTCCTCTCAAAAACATTAAAACGAGTATCTTCAATCACCTTCCTGACTTATACCTCCTTCACATTTTTGGCTTATAGGTTCCAGAGTTGTTTTACCTTCCTGAGGTGTTGACTAACGAGAACTTGGTTAAAGATCTTGGTATGACTTTGTTTCTAGTTCCTTTCCTTGTCCACAAAATCTTACTCCTGGAACCAGAAACCATCTTTTTCATATTGTTCTTCATCCATCAGATTCTGTAAAACTCCCTCCTTGGGCTAAAAGCCCGATTGATTTTGTCCACAAACAACGAATGGCTCTTGAAAGCGAGCATGTCTCTGCACATTTGCATGAATGGATTGATCTAATTTTCGGGTAGGTTTATTCTTGAACTATCAACTTGTCTTTACAACTTGGATCTGCTTTTATTATGAATTTACTCATGTAGGTATAAGCAACGTGGTAAGGAAGCTGCACTGGCAAATAACGTTTTCTTCTACACTACCTACGAGGGGACTGTCGATATTGATAAGATCACAGATCCAGTAAGTTCTCTTTGTATATTGGGGTTCCTCAGTTTTGTATTGCGTTATTTCTGAAAATTTCTGAAAATTTCATGTGGCTATTTGGTAAAGGTACAACAACGGGCTACACAAAACAAGATAGTCAATTTCGGGCAAACCCCTTCGCAGCTATTGACTGTTCCTCACATTAAGAGAATGCCTAGAAAAGATGTCCATCATATGCAGGTAAATAGTTGTGTAAGAGATTCATGGCTCTTTCTCTGTACTAACTTTTCACCAGTAGAACTTGACCAACACTTTAAATTCTTGTTTAGACCATCTTCCGGAATCCAAAAGAGATAAAACCGTATCCTGTTCCAGCTCCAGAACACTGCAACTTACCTGCTGCAGCCATCAAGGCATCTTTGGAAACTATTGTGATTGTTGATATGAATGTGCCTGCTGCACATATTGCACAACACAAGTGGCAACCAAACACTCCTGATGGCCAAAATACTCCTTTCATCTTTCATCATGGAAAGCCGAGTTCATCTGGTGGAGCATTGGTACGCATGTTCAAGAGTGACTGGGAATATCCCCAAGCACAAGCATTTGCGTCATCAGGAATCAGAAGTTCGTCTGTCACTGCTATTACTAACGACGGAGAAATTATCACTGGTAAGCAGTTTTGAAGGCTTTGATCTCTGTAAAATAACATACTCATTGTTTTATTGAATATTCATGTATGTTAATTAGGTGGACATGTGGATAATAGCATCAAGATAGTCTCATCTGATGGAAGAAAAACACTAGAAACAGCTTTTGGTCACTGTGCTCCTGTAACATGTCTGGCTCTGTCTCCAGACAACAAATTCCTTGTGACAGGTTCACGAGATACAACTGTTTTATTGTGGAGATTTCGCAAGGGATTCACTTCTCAGACAAGCGAGTCTGAGCAGACAACAAGCTCTGTAACACCTTCCTCCACAAGCAGCAATAACTTAGAGAACAAAGCCAAACAGCGTTTCATTGAAGGTCCTATTCAAGTCCTTCGTGGCCACCGAAGAGAAATAAGTTGTTGCTGTGTTAGCTCATGTCAAGGAATCGTCATTTCATGCTCAGATTCATCAGATGTTCTAGTACATTCCATAAGAAAAGGTCGACTAATAAGACAACTTGTTGGAGTCGAGGCCCATGCACTTTGCATTTCTTCAGATGGAGTTATAGTAGTCTGGAGTAGATCACAAAGTTGTATCAGCACATTCACCATTAATGGTGTTCTCATTTCCAAAGCAAGACTTCCTTCCTCTTCTATCATAAGCTGCATGGAACTATCCATGGATGGACAAAATGTTGTTATTGGAGTGAACTTATTTTCTGACAATGGTGGATCGAGGAGCTTTGATACCTTTACTGGTGAAGAAGATTCATCAAATAAAAGCAAAGAAGTTGAAATAATGAATATACCATCTCCTTCAATCTGCTTCCTCAACTTGTACACTCTCCAGGTACTACAATTAATGCAAAACACCATGTTGTTTAAGGATATTGTCTCCTAACAAGCCATACATTCTTGTTCTGTAGGCATTTCATGTGTTGAAGCTTGGTGAAGGACAGGGTATAACAGCTATAGCTCTGAACATAGACAACACTAATCTCTTAGTTTCTACAGAAGATAAACAGTTGATCATCTTCACCAATCCAGCTGTAAGTTATAGATTACTCTCTTCTCATTTAAGCTTCTCCATTTATTGCTACCCTCTACTCAGTTAGAAGAACCCCTTGTGGTTTTTTATCAGTAAGAAATATAACTTATGTTCGAAATTGCTTGCAGTTAAGCTCAAAGAAGGTGGATGAGACACCGAAGCTTGGCTCAGAATGACGAAAAAACTTGCAACCGAGCAACATAGGATTTGCAGACGGAAGTGAGTTGGCTAATGAAGGAGAAGAAGAAGCTAAGCAACGAAAATAGTGGTGCATTTCCCAAGATACTGAATTCTCAATAAACCAAGTAACTAACTCCAGCTTATTGATTCTTAAGCTTTTCTGAATCTTCTTCAGTTCGCAAGTCTATTCAAAAGTAAAGCTCTCCTTTCAATTTTGTCAAAATGATTTTACAGTTTTTCTGCTGGACCATAGAATATACATTAGACTTTGAAGAAGAATAAATAAGATGTTTATGAGTTGATTGAGCAATTCAGGCTCGGACCTATTAATTGTTGGTCTAAATCTTCAAACCACAGGAAAAGCAACTTAGGTTCCATAGACATTTCCGGTGAACCACGGATGGTCCTGTCTCATTACAATCTGCTTTGTTAACATGCTGATTCTGTAAAACACCACTTTAGGTCTTTAGCTAGTATAGCTCCTCCAACCCAAGCCAAATACATCCCCCAACCAATATAACCATTACACCAAAACCCNTATCAAACACACAATTGTGTTAAATGTTGTTATTACATGTCATGGAGGTTGTACCACCACAGTACAATTTTCTCCCAGAGCTGCCTATGGTTCTCGAAATTTTTGAGATAATCCGCACAAGCTGCTCGACGATCCCATGCTCGTCAAGTCCCATTATTGATGGCTGAAACAGAGCTTCACCAACAGAGTACCTCCCTCGTCCAATGCTTCTCACCTATAAAGGCCATGGTTTTAGTTATCTACACTTACAAGGCAACACAAAATATATAATCTTTATTTATAGTCACACAAACCTGTTCATCAGGAAGAGTATGCTGCTCGATTTCGCAGTTTTGGGTTTTCTCATAAGCAATTTCTCCTCANACTAGGAGGAACACCAACACAATTTGCATACAGATCTTTCAGTTTTTCAATGTCAGACATGTGGAGACTCATTTTCGGATTTGATTTTCCAAGCTCTTGCGCAAATAATCTCGTTAGTTCGATACCACCTAGCTCAAACCGTTTCCAAGCAATGTCTTGTACAGCACCTTCGAGAAGTGGGGCAATATCTGAACACATTGTAATCTATCAGACAGTTAAAAGCACAGAAACAACATCATCTTGATCAGATTATTACAAAGGCCAACCAAGTTATCATACATATCTTTCACATGACCAATATCAACAGTGCAACCTGAAATGCGTCCTCCAGCATAAAGGGACAACACTGCTTGCTCAGATGCATAAAATCCAGACACATTGAAATTTTCAAACATTATCTGCACCAACTGTTCTCTGATAGCCT
>OVBH01000016.1:0-14183 GCA_900406485.1 Physaria acutifolia | reverse complement strand
AATTAATTTTGTTAGATAAATTAGTTCATTCTAAAATATTAGATAATGCATTAATTTGAAATTTTTATACACTAGTTATATTTTGAGTTTTTTGGTTAACCAAATGTTTTTGAAATTTTGATACACTATATATCTATAGTTATATGAATTAGTTTATAATTAATATTTTTAAGCTGAATCACATGTTGCTTATTGTATTTTGCTTAATTGTACAAAAACTATATCTTTTGAAATTTGAACAAAGATAGTTTTAAAATAAATATCAACCCGTGTTAAACACGGATGATAATCTAGTAATACGGTATTTTGGTAAGTTGATTTTATTAAATTAAATTCCCACAAAGATTTGTTTAATTTGTTTTTCTATAGAGTATATAGTTCGATTTAATTATTACACATGACATTTAAAATTGTAAACCGGATAATTTAAACCGAAATAATCACTAATCAAAGTTGTCTTCAGGACTTTTAATAAAGTCAACAATGAGATTGTCTTTGCATTCAAACCAAGTAAACAAAAAAGCCAGAAGCTATAGAGATAAGACACACAACGAACGAGTAATAATAGCTCAATGAACAAGAAGATCCAGGGATACTCCCACCTGGACCATTAACTAGATTACCAGGGATTGAACTGGTCGAAGGAACCGTAGGTCCTCCTTTAGGTGAATCCGCTGGCGGAGCCATGATTCCTCCACCAACAACATCATCCGAATCAGGCGAAGGTGAAGGAGAAGGCGAAGGAGAAGGTACATAGATAAGTTCCTTTGGAACAGTATCAGGCGGGGCTATAAGCGGCGCTAATTGTACCGGTCCTGCGAAATACATTTCAGTTAGAGACCATTGGGTTTAAAGGGATGAGATAGTATTACAAACCAGGGCATTGAGGTTGAAGAGACATGGATAACCTACAAAACAGAACACGAGAGAAAGATAGATCAGTTAGCTAGGTTGTTATATCGAATGAGACCTCGGAAACTTCAGGACCGGGCCTGAACAGGCGATATAAGATAAGGAAAGGCTCATTACGTTGTTAAGATAGTGCCGCTAACGAAACCATTGTAACTACAAGTAGTAAGTTTACAACCCGAGCTACTCTCCTTCGCAGAGATGTTCCCGAGCATAAAATTGCTGTTTCTACATCGCATACTCGAACAAGAGACATCTAAAGAAGCAGGTCCACAATACATACTGTGATCACAAGAATGCAAAAGATCAGCTTTAAACTTGTAAGAATTGTTTTAACATAACTCAATACTAGCTTCTATACCTGCGGCTTCCGAGTAAACAACTGCATTGTACACAGTGACCTGCTGTAAGAGCATAGCTTCCATTTGGTATTATCAATCCGTAGTCCGTAGCGTATTTTGGAAAATTTGAACTACAAGCTGAGAAGATTTGATACAACAAACACACAACATTCAATTTCTGTTATGTTATCTGTAAAGTTCTATACAAAGTTTGAAAATTTAGTTTCTGAGTTCTATACAAAGTTTGAAACTTTAGTATCCTTGTGCAATTCATCTGAGTTCTATACAAAGTTTGAAACTTTAGTACTCTGATGCATCTGAGTTCTATACAAAGTTTGAAACTTTAGTACTCTTGTGAATCTGAAGATGAATTAGAACTATCTAACTAAACAAAGAGAGAGTTTTGGATTGTACCTAGTAATGGGACAGCGAGGATATCACCAGGATTGATATCAGGAGCTCCCATAGAATTAACATTAGTCAAATCCGTAACACTAGTCGAGAATCTCTTTGCAATTCCAGCCATTGTATCAATTTCTCTCACAACATAAGATAGATAAATAGCCGGAAGAGATTCATCAGTACCATTGAAGCAAGCACAAGGCAATGGAATCACAAGCTTTGTACCAACATCAAGAACCGAAAGATCAGCATCCGAATTCGCCACTTGAATCTGCTCAGGCGAGACAAGACCACCGTAGACAGAGTCAGATATTGACCCTAATGTGTCGGAAGTACGAGTCTTGTAATGAGTTGAGAGAGATTTTCTGATTCCGTCGATACAGGAGCAAGTGATGGGGATTTTTAAGAAGAGTTTGGCCGGAAGGACATGGTTTTCGACGTCTGGGTATGAGATATCGATTGAGTTAGAGAGGAGCATTGAGATTGGGTCTACTTGGAAGAGAGAAGCTACTTCTGTGACTTTGAGGTCTGTGTAGAGTGTGTAGCCTAGAAATGAGTTACAAGTGTCTTTGGTGGAGCAAGCTTCAATTGTGGATTTTGCAGTCGCCATTGATGTGAAGCTTGTAGCTAAAATTAGAAACAAAAATAAGGGTTTTTCTGGGCTCTTCATTTCGGTTCGTAGGTTCTGACTTCAGGAACTTGGCTAGGGTTTTACGATTTTAGAAATCTTCTAGGGTTTTAAAAAGTTNTAGGGTTTCAAATTTTTGTAGGGTTTGTCACAATTTCTGGAAAAAAAAATGTTCAGTATCAGTGGAGAGAGTACAAGAAACTGAAGAAGCTGTTTTTAGGATTTAGCAAAACCTGAGAATCTATCTTCTTCCTCTTTGAAGGAGAGAGAAAGAAAAGTAAAAAAATCTCTTTTTTTTTGAAATAGTTGAGTTCACTGAGTTTCAGACAGAAGGGTCCCAAGGTAGAAGATAAACAAGTACGAAAAGACGGATTTGACCCTATCCATTAAGGTAAATTGTCTTTAATTTGAGGCCCATTATAAAGCCCAATTTCCTTTCTCGAGTTAAAGCAAATAATATTTATCAGTATAAATAAAGCTTTTAAAGGGAGCCAAACACGAGGAGTATCAGACTTTAACTTTTACCGGCATAATTCAAAATCAACCGAGATCCCCAAATTCATAGATAAACCCTAGATTTTACCGTAATTTGGGTTTTGTCAATTACATAAAGCCCTTAATTTAGCGATTCGACGGTCTGGTGATTGATATGGATCAGACTCCACGGAGGAATGTTCGTCGGAAATTGGTTCAGTCGACGTTGGTCTCGAATAAGTCGGAGGATGTAATTGAGGTTAATGGAGATCGAATTTGCGATGTTGGTAATATGGAGGAAGGTGAAGGAGGAGATGGTGATTTATGTTCTAGTCAAGGGAAGAAGACGAGAAAACAAAGGACTCCAAAGAACGGAGCTTCCAAGAAGGTTTGTTTGCATGCATATAGATTACATTGTTTAGTTTGCTAGGCTTGTAGGTAGAAGAATTTAGGTAAGGACTCTACAATGTGGACTACTTTCGAGGTCTTTTTTTTTTTTTTTTTGGATGCAGATGGTCAAAAGAAAGAGTCCTCGAAAAACAACACCTAAGAAAAGTGCAACTAAAAACGGGAATGTAGCTGCTGCTGATCAGATGGTTACTATTAATGTTTCACATCCAGTTCCAGATTTGCGTCTGGAAGCAAAGTTAAGAGCTGAGGTAATTAAATTATTAGAACTAAGTTTATATTGGCCTGAATTGTTTGCATGGTGTTCATGTGTAGTGTAAAAGAGTAGGTTTCATATTGGTTGGTTATTTATTATGATATCTCCATCAAGACCTTTCTTTAGATGCAGTAGCATCAATATTTAGTGTGACTTTTTGCCTAATGTAAATTGGGTCTGAAATCTGGGCACCTTTTTACTTTCTATTAGGAAGACTCACGGTTGTCTGCTGGCAAACAAATACATCCGTTTTTCTCGTCTTGGAAAGTAGGTAAAAGAAATCAAGAAGCTGCTGCAGCAGAGAATGGTACTTGTCAGGGTCAAGGAAGAAAGAAAATTGTCACCATTGGCCCGATTCATGTATTTGAGAGGTTTCAGGTCTGAAAAAATCATATAGGATAGCTTCTTCAATCATTTTTAATAATAAAGCAATCTGAATAGCAAAACCTTTTTCTTAGGATGACTATAGGACCATTGATTGGAAGAACTGGAATTTCTATGAGCAAACATCCACCACTAGGAGTCCTGATCAACTAATAAAATTCAACTCTTTTGAATCCCGGCCCAAGGAGTTTGATTTAAATGAACTGCCAACTCCTTCTCATTCTGATGTGTGTGTCATCGATGATGATGAGCCTGAACAATGTGTTACTCAAAAAGAAGGTATTGAGGTAGTCTTAATAACAGACCAGGAGGAGAAATGTGGGTACCTGGGCTCCTTTGATAGAACAGAATCGGTGATGAACTAAATCTTTCTCTTTTGGTCTATGTTTTTTCTTTTCTTGGAACCATTAATTAAAAAGGGTCATTTCCTATTATTCTTTTTAGGATTGTGAAGTTCATGAAGCAATTAACTTGTCTGATAATGCTGGTGGTGCATCAGACATTTCTCATGAAATGCAAAGCCTGTCATGTCGAGAAAGGTAGCGACTTTGTATTTGGTATCAGTAGCAGGCTAGCAGCACACATGTTTTAGGTTGGAATGTTAATTCTTCAGATATAGTGAGAAATAACCACATAGTTCAGCGACCTCTTTGATATGCTTGGAAGTTCTGTTGGACATATTTTGTATCGTTTCTAGAATACGTGATCGAATTTATTTAATCTATGCAGTAATGACTCCTGTAGCCAGCTTTGCAATAGCTTATGGGTAGACAAGTACCAGCCAAGAAGTGCCTCGGAGGTCAGACAATTTGAGCATACTGCCTTTCATAGTGGATATACCTGTTTATACCTTCGGGATAATATAGTTAAAGAAAGGTAGCAAAAACAAATTTCTCTCACTTTCTTACCCAAATATCTTGCAGGTATGTGGCAATACTGAATCTGTAAAAGTAATGAATGAATGGCTGTGCCAATGGCATGAGAGAGGGTTTCGGCCAAGCCAGGACTTTTTGAGTAGTTATGAAGATAAATCGCAAGATGCTGATTACAACTGTTCTGAAAGTGACTATGACTCAGATAATATTGGTGCTGAAGACTGCCTGAAAAATATTCTCTTACTCGTTGGTCCAACTGGGGTGTGTAATAAGATATTCTACCACAACTGTCAGATTTTACGTCCACATTGCTTTGTGAGTATCATGTATGTGACTCATGTTTTTGAGTATAATAATGTACCTGTGTTGCAGAGTGGAAAATCTGCAGCTATTCATGCATGCGCCAAGGAACAAGGATATAAAATCCTAGAGGTATGAACTGTTTCCGCTATATGGATCTAAGGGTTCATTTTTCCTCTTCTGGCATGGAAATATGTACTGTTGCAATTGTTTATGTCTCCAATGATTTTTGTATACAGTCCAATACATCAGAATGCCGAAGTGGATCAGTAGTTAGACAGAAATTTGGGGAGGCTCTTAGGTCATATAGCCTGTCAAGGTACATAGAATTGCAACAGTGATTCATGGATCTGCTATGTTATGCATTTCAAATAGTACTTTCAAACTGAAAATAGCGTTTGTATTCACATATCTTTTTTTTCAGGTCCTTAGACCCTCTTTTCAATTCCTATACTGATAGCAATGGTGTAGAGGATATAATTGAAGAGGTACCATTAATACATAGCCAGAATGATGGAGCTAACCTGAAGCCCTTAATTCTTTTTGAAGATGTAGATATATGTTTTGCTGAAGATCGTGGTTTCGTTTCTGCTATCAAGCAGATTGCTGAGAAAGCAAAAGGGCCTGTGGTATTGACTACCAATGGTAGTATTCGTCCATCTTAAAACACTATTTTTGTTTCATTTGCAGTTCATATTTATTAAACTACCGATTACATGCATATTTACAGACAAGAATCATGGTTTACCAGACAATTTAGAGAGGATAGAAATATGCTTTTCGTTTCCATCAAAAGAAGAACTGTTTAGCCACCTTACTCGGGTTAGTATTCCGGTGCATCACATAAAAATTTCAATGGAATCTTCCAACATTTGTTGTTTCACAGGTTTGTGAAGCAGAGGAAGTTAATGTTAATCCAGGTTCCCTAGAGAAATTGATCATGTTTTGTGGTGGTGATATGCGCAAAGCGATTATGCAATTGCAGTTTTGGTTTCAGAGTAAACTGAAAAGAGGTATTTTGGACGTACATTTCTATATACAAAATAACTTTAGTCCCAGAGGTCCCACTGGAAAGAGTAGGTGTGAATATTCTTAGTTATTTGGAAGGTTTTGACATTTGTTTTTTTTTTTTTCAAATTTTTGACACACAGTCAGAAAGGTGAAGAACACAGAGAATCCAGATCTCTTTGATCATGAAGCTGGCCACTTGCTACTTCCTAAGATAATTGCATGGGATTTCCCTTCTCAATTATCTCAGTTGGTGGAGAGTGAAATTGCTAAGGTATTATCCATGGAAGAGGAAAGCTATAACACAGTTGAAGTATTTGTTGAAGAGGTTGAGAACGAAAAAATGCTTAATAGATTACGGAGGCGGGGCACAGGAAATAGCAGTATACAAGCCAAGAAAGCAGCCATGTTCAGGATGAACACTTGTTTTGAAGATTACGATGAACTAGAAGACAACTTAAGTATTCCGTTTGAACTTAACAGCACTTCCTACCAACCACTCTCTATCTCTCAGCCAAACAGAAGGCGGAAGCTGAATGTTGTGATGTCCTCTGATTCAGAAGATGAGCCTCTGACTAGCATACAGGTTTCTATTTCTCAATATCAGAAGGACGACAGATTAGTTTTCCAAGAAGATGGTACGCTTTCCTCATATTGGCCAGATATGCAAAAGGAAACAATCGTACCAGCTGATCCTTCAGGTCCTTCCAGAGCAAAACTACTGGAGGCAACTTGTTATCAGTACGAGACATCAAAAGTCTCTTGCATCAATGAGGTATCCCAGTCAGTTGATGTATCATGTGTACCAGAATCTTCATATGTTCCAGAAACTTTAATGGATAGTGAAGCTGAGCTGTCGCCAGGAGCGGTATCTTGCGGACATTTTGATGGAAGAATAGAAGTCTCCGTGAATGAGGGCGTTGTGCAGACTCACCCATCAAAAGATATATACACAGACAGAATTCCGATTTTTGAGGTAAAGAATAAATGCGAGGTAATTGCAGAATCTTCTGATGCGTCAGTGATGGAAGACAGTTTCAAGGAATGTGTAGGGACTTCTCAGAAGATTCAATATCTTTTAGATGAATGCAGCCGTATAGATTTTAATAAGACATTCAAGACAGCTCAGAAACCGAAGCTTGATACCTCTAGAAATACGGTGCAAGAATCATGGAAAAAACTCCGTTCGAGTCATGCTGATTTCAAACCATACTTGGATTCAGAACCTGTAGAAGCTCCACAAGTTCTTGATCTCACTTATCAGATAGCTAATCTAATTTCCGAATCTGACCTAAGGCATTCTAGATGCCTGAACCTTGTGAGTAATAATAAGCTTCCTCTCTTTTCAATGTTTTCAGCTCAGACATTTTTTAACTTTGTGGAATTCACTTATTTAGGAAGCTTTGGAGCCAATAATGAACGCTTCTGGAGATCTTGATACGTCTGGTTTATGTCAGATGACTTCCCCTGTGGCACAGCAAGAGTTTTGCTTTTTCACAAACCAAATTACTTCAACAGGATCCATCCCTACTTCATCAGCAAGGCAAGATCACACATTGAGCAATGGAAGCTTCTTCGATATAAAACCAGAAATACATGAAGAATGGTAAATATTTTTTCTTCCAATGTTGTTGCAACGGGGTTCATCTATTGCTATGCAAAGTTCTTGCTGACTCACTTTCTCTTGCAGTACGCGAATGGTACAGCTTTCGCGCATATTAGAGTCAGTGGTCCCTCTAAGATCATGGAAAGGAAGAGCTTTCCATGAATATGCTTCATTCATAGGACAGATCTCAAGAGCAGATCCTTCCAACGTAACTGGAGCCATGGAGAAAAGCAGACGGAGGAGGTCAATACCAATTGATCCACCATAATTTCTGAATATGATTTGGTTTCTCTCCTAACCTCCATTTTTCTTGATTCAGGTCAAGAGAAGGTCGACATTACCTGTCAATGGAACTATCCTCGGAAGATATTGCAATCTTGAGCCAACACAGCACATACAGTAGAAACAAATAACAAAACAGCTTTAGGCTTCAGTATTATACAAATTAGAAACAGCTACACACTTCAGGAATAGTTTTTATGCCATTAAATTTCTTTTAGTGCATATACAGAATTTTTTATAAATAAAGAACTGAAAATTTAATTGATAAATTAAAGATTCTACATGAATCTAAACTAGACCGTTGCTTTGGTAATTCTAAATGGTCACAATCGTTCCCGCAAAGCAACCAAGTCTTTATGGATAAGAGAGGTTCAGACCACAGACCGATTTTGATCAATCTTCTCTCCTCAACGGACAGTTACAGGGGTTCATTCAGATTCGATAAACGGTTCTTTAACAGGCCACAAGTGAAACTTGCAATACAACAAGCTTGGTCTGCGCCCACGCATACTTCAACCTCTCAGCTTTCGGAGAAACTTCGGCTATGTAGAAAAAACTTGAGCAGGTGGAAGAAGGAGCATACATTGAACTCCAAAACCAAATTGATTTCCCTCCAAACCCTTCTTGAAGCAGAACAGTCGGTGTCTAATCCCAATTTGTCAAAAATTCACCATCTCAAAGATGAATTGGCTGTTGCTTACAGGGAAGAAGAAATGTATCGGAGACAACAAAGCCGTGAACGATGGTTAAGAAATGGAGATGGTAATACGAAATTTTTTCATGCATCTGTTAAGAGAAAATAAAAAGAAAAAACATATAGCTGCTCTTCTTGATGGTAACGGGAACCTGCAAAAATCAGAGGCTTCGAAAGGATCAGTTGCAGAACAATATTTCAAAACCCTTTTCACCTCTACCAATCCATCAGATTTCAGAGCGCTCTTCACAGACTTTCCCTCACGTATCACTCAGACAATGAACAACAGACTCATAAGACCTGTCACAAAAGAGGAAATTCAAAGGGCTGTCTTTTCAATAAAAGCCTCTAGTGCACCGGGAGCTGACGGATTCAATGGATTTTTCTATCAAAAATACTGGGATATCATTGGAGATCAAGTAACTACAGAAGTCCAGACGTTCTTTACTGATGGTATCCTCCCCCAAGAATGGACTCACACACAACTTTGTTTAATCCCTAAGAAAGAAAATCCTACTTCCATGACAGACCTTCGCCCAATCAGTCTGTGCACTGTGCAATACAAGATCGTTTCTAAAATTTTGGTGGCTAGATTAAAACCTCTTTTAGAAGGAGCTGTTTCGCATAATCAATCGGCTTTCGTGCCAAAGAGACTGATATCCGATAATATTCTCCTTGCTCATGAGATGATACACGGTCTCAGAACCCATCCTACAATCTCCAAAGAATTCATGGCACTAAAATCAGACATGTCAAAGGCATTTGACAGAGTAGAATGGAGCTACCTTGAAGAACTTTTAAAGGCTATGGGTTTCCACTTGACATGGATTAATTGGATTATGTTGTGTGTCAGGAGAGTATCCTTCTCTGTCCTACTTAATGACAAAAGCTTTGGCTTTATTCACCCTAACAGAGGGTTGCGACCCGTTGTCCCCTTTCCTGTTCATTCTATGCTCTGAAGGTTTAACGCACTTAATGAACAGAGCAGAACTCGAAGGAAAGACTACTGGCTTCAGATTCTCTGACAATGGCCCATCGATTCACCATCTTTTATTTGCAGACGATAGCCTATTCTTATGCAAGGCCAACCTACCAGAAAGTTGTAATCCAAGAGAGGTACTCAATGTTTACTCAGATGCAACAGGACAAGTGATAAATTTAAACAAATCTTCTCTAACATTTGGCGCAAAGGTAGATGCTCCAACAAAGCTGGGTATACAACATTTGCTCAGTATAAAGGAAACTGGCGGTGCTGGTACGTATCTAGGTCTACCGGAATGCTTTAGCGGTTCAAAAGTTGAAATGTTCAACTATATAAAAGACAGCCTCAACAGTAGACTTTCTGGTTGGTATGCGAGATCATTGTCTATTGGAGGCAAGGAAGTGCTTTTAAAAGCAATTGCTTTAGCCTTACCAATCTTTGCCATGTCATGCTTTAAATTACCCATTACAATCTGCGAAAACTTGTCATCAGCAATGGCTCGCTACTGGTGGAGTTCATTTGAACGTAAAAGAAATTTGCATTGGGTTAGTTGGGAGAGATTATGTCAACCCAAAGAGGATGGGGGAATTGGATTCAAAGACTTAAGGGACTTCAATCAAGCCTTATTGGGGAAACAGGGGTGGCGGGTAATCCATAGACCGGAATCTCTTCTAGCAAGACTTCTCAAAAGCAGATACTTTCCCAAAAAATCTTTTATGGAAGCAACAATAGGGAATCGACCCTCTTACGGGTGGAGAAGTATTTTACATGGCAGGGACTTACTCAGACAAGGACTGAGGAAAAACATAGGGGATGGTAATTCCATAAGCTTATGGTTGGATCCATGGTTGAAAGATGGAGATCAGTACAGGAGGCCTCTAATAAAAAACCCAATCATTGATTTAGAATTGAAGCTCAATCATGTAGTTGATGAACAGGCCAAAACAGGGGATTTAGGAAAATTGCAGGACTTGTTTTTTCCACCTGATATCGAGTGTATTCTATGCCAACAACCTCTTCCCTCAAGGAGAGATTTCTGGACTTGGGATCATTGTATCTAATTCAAGAGAATTACCTGATCATATTAAGCAAATCATACCTTGGGTGCTTTGGAGATTATGAAAGAACCGTAACAAATTAGTTTTTGAGAATGTGCATTATTGTCTCTTAGATTCAGCAGAAAAAATCCGGGAAGATGCCAATCAGTGGTTTGCGGCTCAAAGTCAGGAAACATTGGAAAACATAGAACAAAAACATATAGAAGTCCTCTTTGGAAACCAGCTAAGGACACTTTCTACAAATGCAACATTGGCTTCTACTGGAAAAAGAAATACAATGTTACGGGGGTAGCATGGATCCTCTCAGACTCAAACAAAAAACGTGATCTACCGTAGTCGAAGATCCTTCACAAACATCACATCCAAGCAGGGAGCACAACAAACGGCTCTCCTTTGGGCAATTAATGCGATGCAGCATCATAACATTGCAGATATCACTCTTGCTGCAGATAACTCTTCCTTGATCAAAGCCATCATATCCCCAGATGATTGGCCGTCTAAAATTGCAGAAACAGAGAGCTTTACTACATTTTCGAGATCTTTCAAATCAGTCTTTTGGACCATCGAACCTTCCTCGGCAAATAAAGGTGCTTATCTAATCGCACGGAGTGGTACACAAAACCTTGTTTCCGGCAATCATATGTGGCTAGATCTTTTCCACGATGGTTGAAACAATGGTTTTCCGATGAAGGNCCCCTCGATCCGCAATTCACGGAGCTGGGGACCTTTTCTTCGACTGATAGGTTTTGCTATGTTTCTCTAACTCATTACTGGTTCAAAATATTTGTATCGTTTTTCAGTGAAAAAAATAAAATAAAATTAAAGATTCTACATGAGTCCAAATCAAAACAAACAAAATGTTACTTGTCTCTATTAAGTTTTTTAAGTAAAATGCATATTTTAGTGTGAATGCTTTTTCTTCTGCAGCATCCTGAAGAATAAGTGAGAGTCCTAAACTTGAGCTGCAGAGAGAATAAAGATCAGACTTTGCCTTCGAGTTTATCATTATTAACAAGAGGAAGGAGTTCCATCTTGTTTCTTGGTGTACGAGGAGTCCTAGGTGTTCCTGGTGTCTGCTGGGAAAGCATATGCCTTACATATCCATAGAATGTGCAGCCAATAAGCGTAATTCCGCATCCAACAGCATTCATGTATGATATTGGGTTACGGAATATCAACCATGAGACCAATACAGCCACTGCAACCTGAGAATCAACCATGAGAGTGAGTTTAACAGTGTCCAAGGCAACAAAAAACATCGATCAACCCTAGCAATGATGCACCTCAGAGAATTTGGTTACGGGTTCTTTGTTACCTTAAGGTTACCAGCTACGTTGAATGTGACTGCGGTTGTGGAGTGTATGACATAGAAGATGGAAAAGTTGAGGCAGAAGGCTAAAACACCAGAACTGAATATAATGATGAGGGCTGACCAGGGAGCTGGGTGTGCTTCAAACCAACTCATCATTCCGCTGCCTTCTAGTAACAAGGCTGGTACTCCGAGAATCATGGTAGCTAAAGGCGCCATATAGTATACGGTGTTTATGCTACATAAAGAAAAACAAAAAGATCAAATCATTCTTCTATGCAGATGGATATTCATATGCTTACTTCCCAAAAAGTGATATGATTGATTCTGTGGCTAAATCCCATTAAAGTGAATGCTTTTTCAATTTGGACAATGATGTCATCACATAATTATATAGTGCATTAGAAGGAAAATGATTGCACATCAGATCCATAAAGACATAACAAGAAGATGTCACTAACATTTTGAAACTAAGTGCAGCTAAATTACAGATCCAAAACTGAATAATATCAAGCAAGAAACCAGGAAGAACACTGACCTGTCAAATTTGTAACCATGAAGAAGAGATTCAGCTAAAATGGTCTTTGTGGAAGTAGCTAAACATCCAAACAAGGCAGCACAGAATCCAAACATGTTAAAACTAAGTTCAGTAACAGAGGTCAGAAGAATTCCTCCAACAATGGGCACAAGAGACGTCCAAATACGCCAATCGAAGCTCTTCCTCCATACCAACCACTGTAACACAACTGCTCAAAACATATATACAGAAAACAATCAATAACATTCTCTTAACATCCAAAAGAAAGATCACAAATTGCAAACTCAACCTGTAGTTGCTGGAGTGAAGGACTTGATGGTCTGCATAAACGAAACCGGGATGTATCTAAGACTGACATTTCCCAGCACAATGTTAATACAGAACACAAAAGACATTGGAAAAATTCTCCTCCATCTATCCTCTGGATCAACCACAATCAATGGTTTAACTTTCAGAACTTTGATGACTATGTATGCTCCAATAGATGAACATATAAAGTGAACACATGAAACTGATAGTGGAAACTTGAAATCCAGTTTCTGCAAAGGAGTACACAAAACATTTCATCATCAATCCATGAATCTTCAAATCAAAACACCAAACACTACAAAATCCACATCATTAAACCTAAATATACGGATTAATAGATACCTGAAAGATCCATTTGTTCATGATGATGACGGTAACATTGAAACCCCACCACTGAAGAATAGCTAATAGAGATCTGAAGATACTTCCTTCTTCCATCTCTCTCTCTCTCAAATCTTATATCTCACTCAGAAATTCAACAACTTTCGGAATCAGATCGAAAATTTAACAAAAACCCACGAAACTTAACAAGTTCTAAGAAGAGAATTTGGGGAAAAAAGAGAGATCAAGAGATCGAAAGCTGCGCAGCTAAATAGAGAGAAGAAGAAGGAGAGAAACANGATGACGGTAACATTGAAACCCCACCACTGAAGAATAGCTAATAGAGATCTGAAGATACTTCCTTCTTCCATCTCTCTCTCTCTCAAATCTTATATCTCACTCAGAAATTCAACAACTTTCGGAATCAGATCGAAAATTTAACAAAAACCCACGAAACTTAACAAGTTCTAAGAAGAGAATTTGGGGAAAAAAGAGAGATCAAGAGATCGAAAGCTGCGCAGCTAAATAGAGAGAAGAAGAAGGAGAGAAACCCTAATAAAGGTGAAGCGTGGAGAAGGTTATGGTAGGACTAAGCTCTTCTTCCATGTGAATTGTTTCGAATTCTCGTCTTTTGATCATCAAATCTCAAACGTCACTATGTTTCTCTCTCTCTCTCTCTTAAGCCATGGAAATATTGCTTTGCTCTATCGTCGGTTCCTATTTCTTATAAGAAATGCTTTAACCCAAAAATACATAACGTTTTTTTTGGTTTAATTAATTTAATTCGAAAAATAATAGTAACATTTATGGGTAAGTAAATAAATCTAACTGTGAATTAAATACATAAAAAAAAAATAGTAATTTCCATGTTTTATGAAGTGAAAGTCAAATTTCAATTTCCAATAATGTTTATATCCTCAATACATATAACTAAATTATGTGCAAATTTAGAAAAAAATTAATCAAGCTTTAATTCATTTAGTTATGTTTTAAAAACTATTTATTTATTTTGTAATATAAATGTTGAACGTTATGTAAACAAAAATAAATAAATAGATATTAAACGTGACACAGTCCATAATTAATTTTATAAATATTT
>OVBH01000015.1:701-14407 GCA_900406485.1 Physaria acutifolia | reverse complement strand
ATCCCAACTCAACCACGTAGATCTGTCTATGGCAAATCCGATAACGACAGTTTCAACAAAATTCTCTAAATTATATTTAAAAAAAAAACATTTTTTACATCGGTTACAAAAAGTAATGCAATTTTTTTAAATGGGAGCTGAACGAAATTCTTATATGATTGGCAACATCAAATGATGGGATTGAATTCACTCGGTGAGATCAAGCTCTAGGAAATCAGATAACTCGTTGTTGAGTTGGTCTTTTTTTTTTTTTTTCTTAAAGCAATCTTCTTCAAATTTGTAGGTTGTCATTACTCTTAGACCTCTTGTGGTTTTGGTTCTTTGTTTAATTTCTTGTTTCTTGTTTGTGTCTTGTATTGTTTTAATAATAATCTGGTGCCGCACAAAAAAACAAAAATAATAATAATCTGTTTTTTCCGTGCCAAAAAAATAAAATAATAATCTGGTTTAAAAATCACAACTCGGGACTGGGCTGGGCTGGGCTGGGCTCGGTGGAAGTTGGCCCATGAGGGAAACTTCTTTCTCCTAAGCAGAGGCGAGAGATGAACTTACGATACAACGTCGTTTTGGGTCAGCTTAGTTCTCTTGGCCACCAAGACGGGAGAGACCTGAGGAAAAGCATAAGACGAGAAGAACCGAGGAAGAAGCAAACATTCAAGCAAGCTCAGATAAAATCTCTGCAACTTGGGATATTAGCTATGGAAGGTTCTTCATCATCATCTTCTTCGTTAATCTCCAAATCGGACGGTGAGTTAGAAGAAATGCTCGATCGTATGCTGACAAGGCTCGCTCTTTGTGATGACTCCAAGCTCCAGTCTCTAGTCTCTAACCTCCTGCCTCTTACGATATCTTCTCTTTCTTCTAAATCTCCCACTGTTCGCAACAAGGTAACTCCTCTAATTACTACTGAATTTAGTGTTTGGTGATTTCATATTGTACAAGCTAGGGTTATAGAAATTCTGAATTTTAAGTCTCAGTGCGTGCTGATTTCATTTGGCAGGTTCTTGAGATACTGAGTCATGTTAACAAGAGAGTGAAGCATCAGCATGAAATTGGTTTGCCTTTGTTGGCCTTATGGAAATTGTACACCGACCCTGCTGCTGCTCCTATGGTTAGGAACTTTGCTATTGTCTATGTTGAGATGGCTTTTGAACGAGCCCCTGCAAAGGTCTGGTTCATCTTATTAGCTGTTGGAATTTGCATTTGTCTGTCAATATTGTCGAAATGAGAGGACTAATTAATGTATTGTTTTAATAGGAAAGGGAGGAAATTGCACCGAATACGCTAGAGAATATTTCAAAGCTTCCTAAGCAGCATCAGGAAATTATTTTGAGAATTGCTGTTAAGGTGGTCTCTTAATTCCTCTTTAAGTGTGAAATTGGATGTCGATTTGAAGGAGTGAAATTTGATGTCTATTATATGCGCACGATTTAGCTGTTAGAATTGTATGCATTACGTAGATGACGATGACGATGACGATATGTTTGCTTTATTTTGTCTCCATTGCCGGTGTTTGTGTGATACTTTTGCATTTTTTTTTCTATTGGATGGGGTTCTCACTTTATAGTGGTTAATGCTGCATATAGTGCTAGTTCTAAATGTTATATGTGGGGAACAATATCAGGAGATCTCTAGACTATTCTGAAACGCAGGAGAAGACCATTATCAGCTTTATTAATGGTTTCACTTGGATATATGACAATTTTTGAAAATCTTTTTGCACTTCATATAATAATTGGCCTTACAATATCATCAATTTCTAAATGGTTTGTTTTCAGGTCATTGGAGAGTGTCATGCAAGCAAGATCAGTGATGATGTCTCTGCAAAGTATAGATCTCTGGTTGCATCACAGGATAAAGAATTGTTTCTGGATTTTTGCCTTCATATGCTTTTGTACCAACCATCTTCTCAAGGGTATGTAATCCACTGAATGTTGTTTGACCATCTTTTGACTAGTTGCATCTAATAACAGTTGCTCAACGTTCTAATTTAGAGGAGGGTCTTCTCCTGGGCTTTCAGTTTTCCAAGTTAACCGAATAATAGGAAAGGAAACATTAAAAGGGGACATGCTTACAAGAAGAAAGGTCTGTTATATAACTTCAAATTATCTCTTTTTATAGCTTCCAAGTGATACATTTGTCACCAAGAACTACGATCAATTTATTAAGCAGTTAGGGATCTTGAATGTCATTGGAACAATGGACCTTCCTGGTGAATCCGTATATCCACTGTACATTGCTGCATCAGTGGATAGGTATGCTTTGTGTTTCGTCGCATAACATGCTTTATTTCTGTCCCGTGACTTGAATTACATTTCATTGTTGTTGGTGCACTTACTTTCTATTCGTTTGTTGGTGAAAATTCATTCAAGTCAAGAACCCGTATCTAAAAGAGGGGAGGAGCTTCTAAAAAGGATTGCTTCTGGAACAAATCTGGATGATTCAAAGTTGATAAACAGACTGTTCTTACTATTTAATGGTACATAATCCTTTTTCAAAATTTTGATTAGTTTTCTGAACACTTAAATCAAATATAGTCTATGAATAGCATAACAATGATATTAATTAAGCCTTTCCTAGCATCTATGATAAGGTCTATGTCTTCTGAAAGTTTAAATAGTTGAAAATAAGTTGTGTTATGGAACTTGTGGATGACATGGCTAGGGGTCCCCATTAAGGATGCAGACTATTGCAAAATTACCATGTCTAATGTAAAAACTGATTTGTATATGTTTAGAAAGATATGGAGTGTTGAGGGTGTCTTCTAGTGTTTTGGTATTTACTTTTCTTTCTCTGTCCATGTTAAATTGGTGGTCATCAATTTATGCATGCAGGCACTACTACCACTGCAAATGTTGCTCCGGAACATATTGTAGCTCCAGGAAATACAGCCTTGAAAATGAAGCTCATGTCTTGTTTCTGTCGTTCTATCGCAGCTGCAAATAGCTTTCCTGCAACATTGCAGTGCATATTTGGCTGCATGTATGGTATGTTGGTTCATGCGTATGACTTTGTTTTAGATGTGAACTGTATAATGGTAATAGTTTCTGTGACCATGGTCTGTATGTATGTCAGTTTATATTGTGTATTTATAGATAGTTTTGTATAGTCAATTGAATTCATACAAAAGGTTGCACTGGACAGTGCAAGCTTCTAAGAAAAAGTAAATGTTACGTGGTCTGTCTACTCTATCGTAGGACGAATCATTTGGCTTGTTTTCGACACTAGTAGCTCTTTTAAGAGGATTTTATTATTAAGGATCAGAGAATTCTTTGGTTGTTTAATGCATTTAAAAAAGAAGAATTAAACACCTTATGAATTGGATTCTTCATTTGGTTTTCATGTTGATTATTGCATACCTTTTAGCTATCTACCTTGTTTCATGGGACAGGAAGTGGAACAACCTCAAGGCTAAAGCAAATGGGAATGGAGTTCACTGTGTGGGTTTTTAAGCACGTAAAGTCTTTAATTTCTAAATCTTGCAATTATTTTTTTTTTTTTGGGTAATTGCAAAGACTAAATTGTAAATGAAATAGCTCAAACATCTTCTTTCTCAACTCAATGGTAGGCAGTTTTTATGAAAATTCCACGAAGCACCAAACTCACAGTGTTCTTTTCCCTTTTTCCTTTTTTTGTTCGGGGAGCTGTTTGTTTTTCCTCAATTTGCTACTTACGCCATGGGACTTGTTATGCAGGGGAAGATAGATCAATTGAAACTTATGGGCCCTGTTATATTAAATGCAATTCTGAAAATGCTTGATGGTTTCACAGGCTCAGAAGCAGGTTGGCTTTTTATAAAAAGAATCAGTTGTGAGTTTCCTTGTGTACGTTTTCAAAAATGAGTTTAAATAGATACTTTACATGCCTTGCTTCAGATGCTCTATCAAGGGAGACCAAAACATTTTCTTTTCAATCCATTGGGCTGCTTGCACAACGGTTGCCTCATCTTTTTAGGTAAGGACTTCACTCTAGTCACCACTCGTCTACACTTGTTTTGATGTTATTTAACGGATTTTTTTTCACCTGTGAACTCAACTTTCAGAGAAAAGACTGAAATGGCTGTTCGTCTTTTTGATGCGCTGAAGTTAGAAACCCAATCTCTTCGTTCAACTATTCAGGAGGCAATCATTTCACTTGCTGTTGCATACAAGGTGTGCTAGTTTAACATTGTGTAGACAATTAATCATTTCCTTCTCTATTTTGGTCCTTGTGATGCAAAAATTTATGCTATGGTCCTGGTGTTGTCTCTTTAGGATTCCCCGGAGAATATTCTCAGGGATTTAGAGGCACTTCTGCTAGCAAATTCTCTGGCGGTATGTATATTTTTCACATATGTTTTATCTCCCTTCTTTGTGCCAATGAGAATGCTCTTTTCATACTGAGTTTATTAAGTCTAGTATCTCTATGGGCTTATTGAGCAGGAACAAAATGAAGCACGCTTTTGTGCTTTGCGATGGGCAACTTCTTTGTATAATTCTCAACATTGTCCAAGTCTCTATATTTGCATGCTCAGCGCAGCTGATCCGAAGCTAGATATAAGGTACTGGAGTTTATCATATCAAATTGCATCTTGATGTGACTGTGGGACAACAAATTGCAGCAAATGATATTGACTGCTCCCACTCTCCAGTAAAGATTATTTTCTCCCGAAAGATTCTCCTGACGGGAAAAATGTTTTATAATATATTAAACCTGTTAAAACCAACTCACATGAGGAAGCCCTAGTAACCGACCCGTGAATGAAGTGTAAAAGTGCTTGAGATTTTACAGTAGAGGATATAGAATCCTCTTGTCAGATATTTTCTTTCTAAATTGTAGTACATTTGTTAGTTCAATCTACATTAAGGAGGTTAGACAATTAACGGACTACAAAAACCTCCATGATAAGAAAAAACGACTTTAGTACTTAAAAAATCCTCCTCAGGATCCATCATGACATAATCTTCAATGCTTCATTTGCTTTGGTTCTTGTGATTTATTGAAGTGATGCGTAGTTTTCGGTTTTCTGCTTTCAGGGAACTAGCACTTGAAGGACTCTTTCTGAAAGATGAAGGTCGCAGTGTTGTCTCTAATCATGACTATAAATACCCAAAATTTGTTGAGATGCTGAAGTACATTCTCAAGCAACAGCCAAAACTTTTAGAATCTTCAGAAATGAGAAGCCAAAAGCTTCTCTTTCCGTCGCAAGTATATCTTGTGATGATTAAGTTTTTAGTGAAGTGTTTTGAGTTAGAGATGGAGGAGAGCAATACCCAGGCAGTCGGGTCTGAATTTTTGGATTCAGCGCAAAAAATGTGTTTGTTGTTGGAGCATTCCTTGGCAATAGAAGGCTCCGCTGAATTGCATGCTTGTGCTTCCAAAGCACTGGTTTCAGTTGGCTCTTACCTTCCGGAGGTATGATTTCTGATTATTTCTTTATCCTTTGAATTTGTTCCGTTTAATCTATTTTAAGTTAAGCCCACGTCTTCCTTTTTCTTCTCTTCTTGAAGATGGTTGAAGTTTACTGTTCCCGAAAAATTGAGTGGCTAAGGCGTCTACTTAGTCATACAGACCTGAGTACTCGTGAATCCGCTTCAAGATTGCTTGGAATGGCATCCTGTGCTCTTTCTGATGCTGACTCATGTTCCTTGCTTTCTGAATTGATTTCTTCTGTTTCCCAACTGCAGAAATTAAGGTGTTGTGCACTTCTTTTAGAATTTTTATTACAACAAAGCTTGTAGCTTCAGTATTCTTAGAGCTAACCTCTTGCTTTCTTAGGTTTGAGGCACATCATGGCGGATTATGCGCTGTAGGATTTGTTTCAGCACACTGTTTACACAGAATGCCCGCTGTAAGTTATTTAGATTTTGCATACTCACGTATAAGATTGTTGTAGCAAAAGCATGGTGATATCCTTGTTTCTAAGAATACCAATACTGCATGTCTCTCTTATTATGTTGCATCTTCATTAGCTTGTGTTATGAAATACAGATAGAGTTACTGCCTATCTTTGATTATTTAGTTACTTGGACATGCTATGTCACATATTTAACCTGAACATCAAAGCTCTTTCGGTTAGTTACATTTTTCAAANCACATAGCAATAAGGCATTTGAAAAGAAAATTATTTGCAATTTGAAAAAAAAGAAAGTAAAGAATACGTTGACATTGCCTGGCAATATGGTGAATACACCACTCCCTTTGGCATTTCTTGCTTTTGAATCACTAAACAGTTATGGAGGCGCTATTCTTTTTATCTCATTTGTCTCCATTTCCATACCTTCAAAATTTTCTTGAGATAAAAATAGCTAATGCGGAAAGTCTGATATGCCACGCTTAAGGTGCCGTAATTTGGTTTCCTTTTAAGTGGATGCCTGTACAATGTGATAACTTATTGGTACTCTGCACTAGTCTATCTACAAATATTGACACTAAACATTCACAGGCTAAATCTTGTTTGTTGATTATAAATCACATTCCTGCTTAACGCATCTTTACTTCTGATGTTGAAATGGCTAGATATTTTCAATATTTTATATCCATAATAAGGATTTTCCGTGAAGCAGGTTTCTGAAGCAGTTACTCAAAATGCAGTTAAATGTTTGGTGGATGTTGTTAATTTAGAAACTGCACCACTGGCTTCTGTTGCTATGGAAGCTCTGGGTCATATTGGCATCTGTGGACCATTACCCCTTCTTGTTACTGATTCTAGTCCAGGTGAGCTTATTCCAAGAGCCTCTCTGTAACATGCATGCGAGTTTTCAGCTGATTGACTTGCCCTTTCAGGAATTCAAGTGCTCGGTGTTCTGGAAGAAAGATTGAGCAAGCTACTGTCTGGTGATGATATAAAATCAATTCAAAAAATTGCTCTTTCTCTTGGACATATCTGTTCAAATGAAACGTCATTTTCTCACTTGAAAATAGCTCTTGATCTTTTATTTAGCCTTTCACGGTCAAAGGTGGGTTTGTTAATATTTTTCGCAGAGCCACTGCTCTCTGTACTTTTTATCTGATTCAGAAAACCAGAGTGAGTTAACCTCTAAAGTTGAACATTTGTTGTTTGCTAGGCTGAAGAAATTTTGTTTGCCGCGGGTGAGGCACTATCTTTCCTCTGGGGTGGTGTACCAGTTACTGCTAATATGATTCTGAAAACTAATTATACTTCTCTTTCAACGGGCTCAAATTTTCTGATGAAAGAAGTTAAATCTTTATCTGATCCCAAAACTGATATTGAGGAAAATAGCCGTACCATAACCAGAGAAACAATTACTGGAAAACTCTTTGATACTCTTCTGTATAGTAGCAGGAAGGATGAAAGATGTGCTGGAACTGTGTGGATACTGTCTTTGACCATGTACTGTGGCCAGCAGCCATCAATCCAACTAATGCTTCCTAAAATCCAGGTTAGCAAGCTTCTTTGCAGTTGTAATCCGACCTGCACCATCACAACTATAAGGAAAACTAAGAGCATTGTCATTTCAGTTGATGTAGATGCATTACACATCTAAATCTTGAAACTATTATCTTAATTATATTTTTATCATAAAAGCCTCTTGACCAATCTGGTACTATATTGTCAACTCAACTATGGGTAAGAACCTTGTACAAGCTGCTGTTTAACTAAAACTATTTTTCGCAGGAGGCTTTTTCACATTTGTTAGGTGACCAGAATGAACTTACACAGGAGCTGGCATCCCAGGGCATGAGCATCATTTATGAACTTGGTGATGCATCAATGAAAAAAGACCTGGTAGATGCTCTGGTAAATACTCTAACTGGCACAAGCAAAAGAAAACGAGCTATAAAGGTAAAATCAATCCAATAGGTCCTTCCTTCTAGTACTTCATTTTTTTTGTATTTGTTCCTGAAGTATTTTTCATATCCAGCTTGTTGAGGATTCTGAAGTGTTTCAAGAGGGAACTATTGGTGAGAGTCCCAGTGGAGGGAAGATTAGCACTTACAAGGAGCTTTGTAATCTTGCAAATGAAATGGGGCAACCTGATTTAATTTACAAATTTATGGACTTAGCCAATCACCAGGCTTCTCTTAACTCAAAGAGAGGAGCTGCTTTTGGGTTCTCCAAGATAGCCAAACAAGCAGGAGATGCACTTCAACCACATTTGCGATTGTTGATTCCGAGGTTGATTCGTTACCAATATGATCCTGACAAAAATGTGCAGGTAGGGTTACTACGTTTCCAAAATATTGACTGTTTTTGGCTGGGGGTTATTCAGCCGGGCCCCTCTTAATCCTGAAATTCTCATTACTTCGTAGTTCACTATCTGCTCTTACTCTATTTCGCACATTGATAATATTTCATGGTATCCAAGCACCAAGCTGTATAAATCACTGGTCTTGCTACTAAAATTAGGTTGATTAAACTGAACTGAGTGAAAACCTAGCATTGAAACATTTTTTTATTTGCTTTCCTATATAAAATCAATAGGTTCATAGGTTGTTCTAGTTTTACATAAGAAATATTTAGCTGTTGCACTTCTACAAGCTGCACAAAACACTTTGGCCATGTATCTTTTAATATTATTTTATTGGTTGATCTAAGTCCCTGTTTTTATTCGAAAATAAATACTTTTTTTTTTAATTGTTAGAAATATGGCTGTACAAATGATATAACTTATTCCTGCCTGGAGGTTCATTTCTTCATTAAAAGTTACCACAGGGTGTGTTTGTTTACTTTCACTAATTGCTACTTTTCTTGTAATCTTGGCAGGATGCAATGGCACACATTTGGAAAGCACTGATACAAGACCCTAAGAAAGCTGTTGATGAACATTTGAATCACATCCTCGATGATCTGCTAGTGCAATGTGGTTCACGGCTTTGGCGCTCTCGTGAGGCATCCTGTCTTGCTCTTGCTGATATTATTCAAGGTCGGAAATTTGACCAGGTGGGATCTTCGTTTTCTAATAAACAATTTAGATGAGATTTCCCGTTGCTTTGGTTCAGCATACTGCATTGGTAAAATATAGAGCGTGTATGAAATTAAACTCCTGGTTCTGGTTTTAGATGCTGTTAAACCGTTTTGCACATCAATTCACCGTTGTTTATCATATTTTCTAAGTGGTATTCTTTTTTCACGCACTTGTGTGATTAAAGGTCAGGGAGCATTTAAAAAAATTATGGATAGCTGCCTTCCGTGCTATGGATGACATTAAAGAGACTGTGAGAAATGCTGGTGATAAGTTATGTCGTGCCGTGACCTCTTTAACAATAAGGATCTGTGATGTCACGCTCACGGAACTATCAGATGCAAAACGAGCAATGGATATTGTTCTTCCTTTTTTGCTTTCTGAAGGAATAATGAGTAAAGTCAACAGTGTACGTAAGGCTTCAATTGGAGTTGTTATGAAGCTTTCAAAGGTTAGCCCCTAACTTTACTAGATTGATGATCAAAGAGAGTTGTGCTCATATACGACCAATTTTTGGTATTGTATATTTCCATTTCATGCCTTTTTCTCAGAGATTATTCTTGTGACATTGGTAGTTGTATATTTAATTTGCAGTTCAATACATTCGAGTAATCAGTGAATCCGTATTGCAGAAATTAATCTTGTTTTGTCTGTTTCTAATGGTTTTGGCGGGAAGTACAGATGTTAGCTGAATGTTAATTAAACAAACGAGCATCTTAAACTTTCTCATGTGGTGTGTTCTCTTAGTTTGACTCCCAACATGAAAACTCAGTTTGGAATTGTATATTATTGCATTTTCTGTACTCGTTATGCATCATGTAAAATGTTATGTTTATTGCTAGTTTTGGTCAACTGAGTGATCTCCGGGGAAATATTTATGATCCTTCAAGTGATTTTTTTTTTATTTGTTTTCGTCTGCAGGGTGCAGGAGTCGCCCTCCGTCCACATCTGTCAGACTTAGTTTGCTGTATGTTGGAAAGTTTGTCTAGTCTTGAAGACCAAGGACTTAACTATGTTGAGGTATCATTTACTGTCAGCAACTTCAACTTGAATCTTCATCTCCTGAAGTTATATTATATTTTTTCTTCCATGTTTCAGTTGCATGCTGCTAATATTGGCATCGAAACCGATAAACTTGAAAATTTACGAATTTCAATCTCGAAAGGCTCGCCAATGTGGGAAACTCTTGATCTTTGTATTAATGTAGTGGATATTGAATCGCTTGATCAGTTGATCCATCGTATCACACAACTTGTTCGGGGTAGTGTTGGCCTCAATACGAGGTCAGTTATTGAAAACCTTCTACTAATAACAAACTAATTAATCTATAACTTGATAGAGATAAGGGAACTTGAGATTGTGGTAAAAAAGAATCACTTGTCAAATTGATTGCACAATAAAAGTAAGCTTTTATTATTAGTGGCCAAATAAGATTATAATTTAGTAGTCACTTTCTAGGTACAGAATGTTTATTGGTTTGCCATCATTTTCTTCTGTGTTTTCAACTTTAAACTCTGATCAAATGAAATGAACTGTGTTCTAAATTCGTCTACCCTTTCTATCTGTTTTTTCCTAGAAGCATACATGTATTCACGTAAGTTATGGTGTACGGTAGTTTTTAATAGTATAGTATTATGTAACCGTTACTATGGATATCTTTAACGAAACCTGACAATATATATCTCAGAAGTAGGAAACCAACAGCAAGCCAGATGTCACATGATAAGCCATTTATTGATCAGTGTCCTGTCTATGCCATCTAAAATCACAAAATAGGATTTAGGGAATTAATAGGGGATATAATTCCTTTTGTGAGTTATGAAGAGTTACTGAGAGAGAAGTGAATTCACATAAGTTAGACTAAGTAACTTTAACCATTCAATTAGTTTATATAAGTGATGTATTTGCATACCTTCTCGCCCATCTTCATGAAGTCAGACTGCTCAATGAACTCGTCTAACTTCTGCAACCATTTGATTGGTTTAATATAAGTGACACAATTCCATACCTTCTCATCCATTTTTCATGAATGCAGACCCTAAATGGAATCATGTAACTGCTTTTAATGTAGTGTGGGAATTTTGTCTCTTCAGTTAGGTTTCATGTAGTCAATTTTCATTTTTCTTGACAGGGTTGGTGTTGCAAGCTTTATATCGTTACTAGTTCAAAAAGTTGGTAAGGAGATAAAGCCGTTCACTGGAATGCTGCTAAGACTTTTGTTTCCTGTTGCCAAGGAGGAGAAAAGTTCTGCTGCAAAACGTGCCTTTTCGAGTGCTTGTGGCATTGTATTGAAGTACTCTAGCGCCGCTCAAGCCCAAAGCTTAATTGAAGAAACTGCAGCACTGCACTCTGGTAACAGAAACTCCCAGATCGCATGTGCAAGTCTTTTCAAAAGCTTCTCATCTACAGCTTCTGATATTATGAGCAGTCATCAGTCGGCTATTGTTCCGGCTATATTTATTTCCAGGTAAACCATTGTAACTGCATACTCCTGAGTCTGATGCATGTGAGATATGTCGCACAAGGAACTTAAAACCTGATAATAACTGATATCGGTTTTGGGAAAACATAAAGAAATTAGAGCTGTAAGTTTGTACCTCCCTTGTTCAGATACTGTCCCCAAGTAAGACTCATAGAGTATTTTGCAATTTGGGTCACGTTGTCTTCTTTTCTTTGCAGATTTTTTTTGTATCATCTTTATAACCTTTCTTAAACCATAAACTCCTTATAGAATCAAAATTTGTACCTTTGATTTAACCATAAATGAGAACTTACTGTGACTATAACTTTCAGATTTGAGGATGAAAAACAGATATCGAGTCTCTTTGAGGAAGTGTGGGAAGACATCACAAGTGGTGAAAGGGTCACACTGCAGTTGTTTCTGCAAGAAATTGTGAATCATATTTGCGAGAGCATGACATCACCCTCATGGGCAAGCAAAAAGAAGGCAAATTTTTATGTTTCTCTGCCAGTTTTCTCCTTCGTTGTCTAATTGATATGTCTGTTATTGTGCTCATAGAAGTTTTAAAATTGCTTTCAGTCTGCGAAGGCAATTTGCAAACTAACTGAAGTTTTGGGTGAATCATTATCACCACACCACAAGAGATTGTTGCAATGTCTTGTGAATGAGATTCCTGGACGTTTATGGGAGGTGAGAAAAAACTTTCATTCTAATATAATTTCCTTTTTTCCCCTGAATTTTCATCAAAAGTTGATTAAGGTATTGTTGCAAGAAGGACTAATTCGAGAGAGAGAGAGTTTTGTTGCTCCACTACGAGCTGCAGCTTGCTTCACTTCTCCCTGTGGAGGGATAGAGCTGGTGTGTTTATAGAGGCATCTTTGTTGCACTAAATTTTCATATCAATACTTATGATTGCAGGGAAAGGAAGCTCTCTTGGATGCCATTGGTGCTCTTTCAGGCGCTTGCCACGAGGCAATTACTAAGGAGGACCCAACAACTCCTACTAACATCTTGGGTCTTGTCTGTTCAGCATGCAGAAAGAAAGTCAAGAAATACCGTGAGTCAGCGTTTTCTTGTCTGGAGAAGGTAGGTCAAGACTTACTCTGCAAAATTTATGAGATCGCTCATGATGTCTGAATCTACTGATAACGCAGTTCTTACACATAATTATTTGATTAATGGAACTCTGAAATTTTTGTTATATTTATCAGGTTATATTAGCTTTTGGTGATTCAGAGTTTTTCAATACTGTTTTCCCGATGTTGTATGAGATGTGTAATACTGCTTCCGTCAGAACGAGTCAAGCTCAGGCAGCAAGTGATGCTGTCAAAACAGGTTGTTACACGAACACTGTACAGTCCCATGGTCTTGTACCATCAGAAAATTATCTCAGTAATCTTAACTGGTTTGCCCCCCTTTGTTTTCAGAATCAGAAAATGGAGAAGAAGGGCATGTCCCACTTGAAAAAATTATGGAATGCGCAAAGTCTTGCGTCCAAGTGGCAACCATAGATGACATTCTCCTGCGGAAACCAGATTTGATTCATTGTCTTCTAATTTCCTTGTCACCTGGTTTTCTATGGAATGGTATTGATTCTTCTCTCACTTATTTTCCAATTTCCAGTAAACATTGGATTACCTTTACCATTCTAATCTTTCGTGGGCAGTAAAAATGTCTGGAATTTCATGTGTGGGAAAGCTTTGTTCAAGGTTTCAGAGTCTATTGAATGACCCTATGGATGGCCTTTTACCTAGTGATGCCACAAAATTCGTTCATGAGGTAATTAATCACATATACATTAATTACCTCATAAGTGTATTAGTTTTAACCTTATATTAAGTATTCTTCTTGCTTTTCAGTTATACCTGTCAGTGGTTCCCAAACTACTGGAATGCATACACACAGTGAAGATAGCTCAGGTATGTTCTTCTCTGAATTGTATTCAATTGCTATGATAGTTTGCACCAAATAATGACCGAAACAAATTTCTGTGGTTTTGATGTTTCTACTTTTACGGCTATCATTAGAGCATAAATAGCTAAAAGTTGATGTCCTTGGTAGGTATTAATCGAGGTAGCTTGAATGCATTGATTATTTCTAGGTTACTTGCAGATACAGATCTTGTATTAGGTTATTTTGTTCTATTAGAAGGAAAGGAGCTTTGATTTGATAAAGTATAGGAGTGGCTTCAACGAATCATATCAGTTAACAATAGATCTGAATCAACAATGTAGAGATTCTATACGCACTATTATTCAACACAATTCTGTCTACCAGAATGTGATGATTGAGAAAACCACATGATTGTAGTTATAACCTCACTAAGTATCTATCTCGTT
>OVBH01000014.1:0-14503 GCA_900406485.1 Physaria acutifolia | reverse complement strand
CTAACAGGTAGAACACCATTCCAGGACCTTGTTCAAGAATATGGGTCAGACATCTCTAGATGGGTGCGTGCTGTGAGAGAGGAAGAGACTGAATCAGGCGAGGAACCGACTTCTTCAGGTAACGAAGGATCAGAGGAGAAACTTCAGGCACTTTTAAGCATTGCAACCGTTTGCGTGACCGTTGCACCCGAAAA
The DNA here is from genome assembly GCA_900406485.1 of Physaria acutifolia. Lineage (NCBI taxonomy): Eukaryota > Viridiplantae > Streptophyta > Magnoliopsida > Brassicales > Brassicaceae > Physaria > Physaria acutifolia. Next base: position 14,309 of record OVBH01000014.1, on the reverse strand, counting down.
CCGACCTGTGATGAGAGAGGTGTTAAAAATGGTGAGAGATGCAAGGGCAGAAGCACCATTCTCGTCTAACAGTAGCGAACATTCGCCCGGGAGATGGTCGGATACCATTCAGAGCTTGTCAAGGGATGATCAAGTGAGCATTTAGAGAAAATGCCTGGGCCTTTTTCATTGCTTTCTTAGAATGATTTATGTGATTCTTGAAATAGGGTCACAGTGTAAAGCTTCTTTTTCTTTTCGTCACGCCATTTAATTCATCGAGCTTGTAGGACTTGCATAAGATCTGCTGCATTGGTCAATTTGAAATGTGGTCATTGGGTAATTGGAAGAACAGATGTATCTTTCTTCATTCTTATCTCTTTCTATAAGATACAAGATGACATTCAATAGCCTCTGGTCCCATGTAATACAACATTAAAGAGCAAAAGAAATCAAGATGGGTATAAGAACAAGCCAAACTTGATATTGACATGACAAGTAACTAAGTTGGTAAAGACTCTGCCTTGTCCCTTCATACTGTGCTGCAACTATTAAAAATCAAAGGAATTGATTAATGAAAAGAACACAAAAATAACAAAGCGCAAATGTAATATCGAGCAAGCGGGTCCTCAGTGTGCGATTTTTTATCTCTTTTGTTAGTAGCCTTTGTTTCCTCTAATCCTGGCTCTCATGTCAACCTAGAGAAAACATTAACGTCGAATTAGTCTACCTCACTACAATCATCTTTCCAACACCAGCAATTCAAAAATCAATATGCTATGCTTTACAATTTTCTCTCATGGTTGAATGTAACTCTTTCTAAGTTTTCGCCAAGCATGCTTAGTCTTTTACATTTGGAATGTGGCTTCTTATCTTTAAACATCATACATGATTCCAAGATTACATTATCACGACAAAATGAGGTTCTTAAAGTAATGAAAGCAAAACAAACCTGTCCTCTTTTACAATTGAAGTAAGTTTCCCTTAAGCCAACACACTCACTCGGTATACATGGGCTTTTTTCACCAGCGCAGTCCCGAATTGACCGTTTCTCATCCTATAACATAATCAGAAGTAAAAAAGAAGCAAATTGGTGATTAGTTAACAGGTAGTGAATACATTAACTAGACATTTTAAATTTAAAAAACAGCGTCTCTCCAAATGTTCAGACATATTTTATACTACCTTGACACAGATCGATTCACTGAGACACTTCACAAGCTCTTCAGCAAGACCCTTACAAGACTTCGCCATTTCAACTGTTCATATACAAAAAAAGGCAACCAATACATCAGACTATGTGTTTTTGGAATCTTTGTGAGGCTTAACAGAAGAGCCTCAAGGATCCACTGCAAGTCTGTAACACTAAATAAATGCAAGTAAAATATAGTCCGCAAACACCACCAAAGGCAAAGGTATCCATCAGAGCATGTTCTTAACTAATTTCAAGGTGATGCAATGCTTAATCACAGTGCCTCAAGGGAATGTTGTGAAGAATAATGAACTGTAGCGTTAACACTCAACAACTACACATAATCCGAGAATCCCACCAAATACACGACCAACTGCACATGTGTGTCACTATGAATGGTCTCACCTTCTAAAAATCACCATCATGAAGCATCAAACTAAAAACAATAAATTGGAGCTGAGCTTCAGAAAAGAAGAAAGCTTAGCTACTGCCTATCGGGAACAGTCTAAAAGTCCCATTTTGATCTAAACTTGAATAAATGGAGGATAAATATAAAATATAAAAATCCTTCCTTTGATGATCACGAAGAATCCAGACAACTACACATTATAAGAATCTCAAACTTATGATAAAATCCTGGGTAAAAGAAAATTAATTCGATTTATCCTCGAGAAAAGAAAGCTCTTTTAAGCAGATAGTTTGATCAAGAGCACATAAAGAAAGAAACAAGAACAGTAAAATACAACACAGGATCTTAATCAAGATTGAGGGTCTCCGACTTACCGGCGACGGAGAGATAGAAACGGATCAATAACGAAAGGGTTTGGGTTTCTTCAATTCGGCCTTGGGGTTACAGAATATCGTATCGTGGCTCTATGCACGTCGGTCAAACTCAATTTTAGTTCGGTTTAACAAAATTTAAAGAATCGCGAATAAACCGAAAGAATTGGTTTGATCGGATTCTCAATTCAAATTCTGGTTTAAAACAAAATTTCTTTCATCAGCTCTCTTCCGGTTTAATGCACATCTGTTATCTCTCCTTCCCAAATCATATACTCAAGTTATACAATAAAAACAAACAAATTTTCTTAAATGTAATTGTGATGTATTTAAATGTTTATTATTTTTTCCCTTATTAAGTTTATTCAATCGTCAAAAACTCAAAAGCAAAATGAAAATTTAGTGAAATTATATTTTACATGTAAAATCTGAAATGCACATGCAAAAGTGACAGCTGAAGAAACAAAATCTGTTAGAGATAACTTTCGTAGATGATCTTTAAATCATATCCTTATACATAAGATAATGACTCATAAAGTTAAAAAGCTGTTCCATATGACTTAGCTTGTACCACAATCCTGTCATCACAGTTTAGGATCTGTCAAAAGGCGATTCTACTGAAGCTGTGCGGTATTGGTTTATGCACACTCAGCTAAGAGAAGAAAGAGCTCTTCATCTGTTATAGCTCCCATTTCCATAGCTCTCTCCAGCACACTTAGCCCTCCATCATCCTCTATTGACGGCCGTGCTCCTCTGTGTTTACACAAACAACATAAATAACCATTTCAAGAAAAATGAAATCCAATTGAGGAAGAAGGGGAGGAGCTAAGCTACCATAGAAACGGTGCAACGGAATCAACGGGATACCAAACTAGGAGGGTTTAGTTTAAGCTCTAATGTTTGTTTGATCCAGAAATATAAGGTAAAGCATTAGAGAGTGAGTTCTTGATATGTTAAAATTTACCTTCGCAGTAGAATCTTTGCAAATTTGTGGTTCCCTGATGAAATGCAATGGTGTAAAGGAGTCCTTCCGTGATAATCTCTAATGTTTAGGTCAGCACCAAACTGTAACAACAGTTCAAGCAAGACAGAGTCACCAATGTGACAAGCCACATGGAGCAAGGTACAGCCTTGAAGACATTTTCCTGGTTCGTTGGATTCTTTGATTCTCGGACAGACAGTTGGGTCATGTCTTTTCTTTACTTCTTTATCTGCTGCATCCGCATGGTGATATGCATCGATATCAGTTATATCATCGAACTTGGTATTGATGATATTTGCATCTCCAGAAGTTACTATCAGCCTATAGATTTCTCGTATGTTTCTGCTTTGAACTGCTTCCCATATTCTACTCGCAGCAGAAGGTTTTGCTTCACTTTCATCTTTGATGACTAATGCTTTTTCCAGGTACTGGTCCAAACACAACATCAATCAGGTTTAGTTTTTTTGCATCTTTGCCACAAAACATTATCTAATCCGCTAAATGACATCGATCAATCATCCCCATGTAGATAGATCTCATGACTTGGACATCAGAAAGTAAGAACTAATGCCATACCTTTCCTAGGATGTATTTCTCCTTCACACTAAAGGAATCTTCTGGACATGGTTTTGAAATTGAAGCATGCGACAAAGTTGATCCTTCCTCACTGCAAAAAGCCAACACTTTTAATCTTTGATGCATCTCATCGGTTACATGAATGATTTGTGGATTAGGAGTCTGTTGGAAGATAAAGTGTTTCAAAACTAGTTTACAAACCAAATATTTATCATTAAAAATTAAAAATCATACCGGTCAGTGTCATGTTGAAGTAGTCCCTCCCACAGTGAGTTACAGTATACATTACCCAAATTTCTAAATAAGTCCAAGATCGTTGGCTCCCACACTTTCACATCTAATGAGAGGGACCTCACCTGCAATTTGTGGGGTAAAACATTTATGAGATCAGCTTAGAGATATAACTACAATGATGTTGACTTTTGCAAGAAAATAAACCCCGGTGGAGTTAATTTTACTATGAAACTTCAGAATAACACATCAAGTTCTACAGATTATGGATGACGAAGAGATAGAACTTACTGACTTGGTGGTCTGAAACTAGCTCATACAACGAGATATCTCAAGGAAAGATGTTCTAGGAATAGTTCATATTTCATACCTTGGATATATGAACTCCGAGATTCCTGTGAACACCAGAGCACTGAATGCACAACAAAATTCCAAGGTTTAATGAAGCCCAATCGGGCTCGGGAGCATTGCACTCTGCACATGCATTATTGCCAGGAATTCCTCTGAGTATTGTAGAGACATCATCCCCAACATTTAGTCTTTCATCATTATGTCGAACTTGATCCGCGGAGATGGCAGCATTAGTAGGAGCAGAACTAGTGTTATCTCTATCCAAGTATCGCACTGGTGACTGCAAAAAGATCTGGATTAGCAACAAGGCTTTGCTATCAGTTCAGCTTGTAAATGAAAGAGAAGCCAGGGGCTCATTGTGTCAACCTGCTGTAGAAAATGAGAATTAAGAAGCGTCCCTATAGCTGCAGTGATCTTATTAACCCAGTCCATCCGGTCTGCTCCATTTTCAGCCTGGTAAGGTAGGAAAAATGCTGTTAGCATTCTGAACTACGTGGATCAGGAGAAGATGGAACCAGGATAAAGATACTAAATCTATGACTGAATTGCACCAACTAGATCCTAGCATTGTAGCCGCTTAAAACCAACCCATTTGAAGGGAGATCAACAAGCGAAAATAAAGTAAGAATGACTACAAATTATGCAATGAATCAACGACACACTTGCTATGAGGGTCCATTTAAGTTGTCTGCAAGTCAAGGACTAGAACGGTAGAACCTAATCTACACGTTGAAAGAAAATCTAAAGAGCACAACTCAGTTTTTCATATAATGAATTTGGAGGAACCCAACAAAAAAATCAGTACTATGTAAGCCCTGTGACTTACGACCTACTCCTATAGCGAGTAAACTGGGTACCTGAAGGGTGTAAGTTTTTTGAGGAGAAATAATTCTGAAACAGAGCCGAAGATCCATGTCTTCTGCATCTAGTTTTATCAAAGAAGTGCGGAGATCGATAGTATTATAGCCTAAACTGCCCTCAGTGAGCGACCCTGATCTGTTATGTCTTGCACGAAATCGACCAAATACACCAGTATGATCAGATGAACCACTATGGTGATGTTGAGATCCCTGAGAATACATATAGCAGGAAAAACAAACAGAACTATGAACATAAAGAAAGATAAAGAAGGCTTTAAACCTTAATAGACGCCTCTCAAAGAAATGAAGCAGGAAAAAGAGTACATACGTACCACTGATTTATTACCATTACTTCTGTAATAGTACATGGAGCCATGACTATCAAGGACAAAATACTTTCTTTTCCAATTAGTTCTCAAACTTGATGAACGCTTTAATAAATACCCCTGTTTAATTACCTGCATCAGTACAGAAAGGAACTCTGTAAGACAACAAGAAATTCAGCTGTGCTGGAAAATCAAGTGTCAAATTATCACAAAACAAGCCTCTGTATGCTGCAATAATCACATTGGCGCACAAAATTAAAGGAATAATATTGTAAGGGCTATCAGGAAATTGACACAGACAGTAAGAAAGTAAAAACATTAACACGCAAGATTTAAGCATAATTCCAGTATAAGGACTGTTCGATCTTCTGAACAGTCATTTACTACCGTTACCCAACTCCCTCTGGTGAGGCGAATGACACTTAAAACTTTCTTAACCAATCGTTCACAACTAAAACACCAATTTCATAAGCATAAAGCAAACACAAAAGAGCTACGAGAAACAAAAGGTAAAGCATGAATTGCTCTTTGATTCTTGTAAGAATGATAACAGAAACGCTTACTTCTTTGTCTGCTGCTAAACTTGTTTCAGTCTTTTTATAAGGGATGGTTCCCCCAACACGGTTTCCATTACCATCTGAGGGCTCTGCATTAGCGGCTAGCTGTTGGCTGTCTAATTCAGACTGTGTTCTGAATTCTTGAATGCGTCTTGCTAGTCGATCTTGTTCAATCTTAGACTGTTCTTTTGATTGTTGAGCATATGTTAATATCTGTAAGAAGCCAATCACAAGTCAGTAGTGGACTTCATTAGAAATCAGGAAACTTTGGTTATCTCACATCAGATGTGAATAAGCAGAAATCAAATCATGGATGGGAGAGAGGCTTTTACCTATGGGGTTTCTAGTAAAATCCAGATAAACCAAGTCTTTCAGATTTAAAATTTGAGGTAACTTTCGTTGATTACATCTTACAACAAAAAAGTTGTCTCTCACGATGTTACAGAAAAGCATATTCTAGAAATTTGAATTGATAAAATAATATGACAATGGACTTCAAAAGCCTAAAGAGTCTCCTCATTAAGACCTCAATTCCTCTAACCTACCAATATATAATCTCAAAATTTGTCCTGACGATATAAAATACTGAGACATCAAGTTAACAACAAATTTGTACCTGATGAATGTATGGTTCCAGTTGATTCAACAAGTCATATCCCTGAAATACAAAGATGTCAAACTGAGGGTCACAATCACAAATACCAAACTTGGTTGGTTTCACGTAGTTACATGGTAAGAATTCAACATGGAAAATTAGAGACCTTACAAGTTTAAAATATCTCAGATGCGCATCCATAATTGCACTTATGGATTCTAAAAACTCATACTTCTTTTTAGCTTCAATAGTCATCAATGAATTTACCTGCATTCTTCAACCAATGTAAAATTTACTTAAAAGCAGAAATGTCAAAAGTAAATAGCAATGGCTTCTGTTAGTAGAGTCAGCATACTAGATTGAAACGGCTCTTCTCAAATGTTGACTTTGAATTCTCCAGGTCCTGTCATTCAAATATGAAAGCACAAGTAAGTTACCATATGTGAGGAAAAAACACAGAGTGGCAAATAATATTAAGACAAGGCAACATCTACTCCTTGGTGAGTCAAATAAAAGAATGGCTTGGCTTGACTACTTTACTACTGGACATTTTCCAAGAATAAATGTGCGCAAACATTCCTAACTTATTACATATGTGCTTAAAGTGATTTTGCTTCACTTTGCCTAAGTAGCCACAGAGAGAAACAAACAAAAAGAGAAAGAAATGTTCTACCTCTTCCAACTCTGCAACGATTTCTCCTTTTGTATTCTTCTTCAAAGAGACGAACTTTTCACGCGACTACAAAAAGATAAGAAAACTTGTTACACTTGTTCACATGAGTATCACGCAGTTCTATTCCTGTGGTGGCAATACCAACCTACAAAGCATATTTTATTACACGACAAAACGTGCGTACAACTGCATGCACAAGAAATTAAGGAAGCTATGGACTCCGTAATTAAGTACCTGATCATAAGAATGAGCAGCTTTATCAAATCGATGGCGAGACTCCTGTAGAGGTGGAAACAGCATAGGATTGATTCGAATATGACAGGATTAGTTTTCGATCATATAATTGCGGTGCAAGTGCAACACATAAGAAACATTATTGATCAAAGTCGAATTAATAAAATTTAAGACACTCAGTACGGTTAGAAAAGATATAATTGAACAAATTTAGCAGAAAAATGAATACCTTAGCTTCATGTAGATCAATATTAATAAAGTTCATCAACCTCTCAAGTAACACATGCTCCACCTAGAAAATCCCAACAAAATACCACAACTGTTATATAAAAAGAGACAATGTTATGGCATTTTCACAAAAGTAAACTGCATATTTGGCATTTTAAACTCAAAGCATTCTTATTGTTACATTGTTCCCCTTTCCACAGAGTTGATTAGTAACTCAAACAGACATTTCCAGATAATAATAAAGGATGGGAAACCCTGAATCAACAAAGACCATTACACTAACCAGATTTTCGTTTAAATTACCGAACAAAAATATGCTCATAATCTCAATGATGATAGGCATCTTCTAGTTTTTACTGGCATTTATTACTGTTCACTAGATACTATGAGCATACCTGTGAGCAAAGAAACTCCTTATAAGAAGAAAGCTCTCGAAGAGTATTTATGAATTTGGATATAACAGGGCCTGGTGTCATCAAAAGAATAACAATCAAGTACGTTAGAGACAATACATTTAAACTAGCTCTATTATGATATTATATTAGGAATTATGAAATCTAGATTACTAAAGGCAATGACGAGAACAAAATAAACTGAGATGTCTTAAGCCAAGGAGAAATATATCATAAGCCAAGAAAAAGTGGCTTTAATAAATATGTCTCAGTAAACAAATCAATCTACTTAAATTATTAACAAAAATAATAAGAAACATGATAGTGTCTCAAGCTAAAATTCCAATTTTACTTAAGGTAGTCAAATGCTAGAAGTGCCTCCTGTGGACTCTAAAAGCTTCCAGAAATCTTGAACTAGCATACCTAGGTGAATAATTTCATGCCTGTTTCCACTACGGCACTACCGCTGCTATTCCATGACTAATCTAGATCTCCTATAAAGTATACTTAACTAAGATACACAGCAAGGTTCAACATCACTACTAAAATATGGCAGCGTATTGAATGGTTTAATCCCATGAGAATTTAATCCATAACAACCGGAGAATATTTGCATCACTCGGTCACATATCGCTAGTGAAAGGAATACAGTGGTAAAGATCATAGCAGATAGACTGGTAATTCAAAATTAGCAAGACCACAGAACTGGATGCAAAATCAATAACCTCCAATTGAAAGACTGATAGGATCATCAGGTCCACCCCCAAATTCTTCCAGACAATTTGCAAAGGCAGTTTCTCCTTTGGATGCCTCTCCCAAACATGCCCTATGAAAGGAAAGTAATGCAATTCCAATCAGGCACCGATAATATGCCTGGCCGTGTAGATACAATGACAAAAGTGGAGTAGCAACATGCGGTTTTAACTTAACACATAATAATTGAGGAAAGGGTGAAATGCCAGGACAATTAAATTGCAAAAGAAAGCAAGTCATAAAAGCAAACAGTATACATAATCTAAGATTAGAAGAGAATGGGCAAAGCTTTAATGGTTAAGCAGATTCTCACATTTGCTAATTAAGTAAGAGCAGATACAAAAAATCCAACTTCCATTTTAAGAAAAATATACCACAAATGATACTCTTAAAACCTTATATCCGCAGAAAATGAGACGACAAGATTAAGACAGTAGAAAGAGAAAAGGTAGATTAGACATACATAAACTTCTTGACACCTTTGTATAGCTTCTGACAACGATCTTTAAGCTCATCAGCCGTCCCCTCCAAGGAACAAACCTGATTAAATCAATCACAACAGACACAAGACAACATTTTTGATTATAAAGTCACAAAATTTATACCACAAATCCATAATTTAAAATACCCGAAATGTACCTGTTTCTGAAACATTGGTGAATCCTCAAGATTGATAAAGGTCGCCATTGATGAAACAAAAAGGTTAATACTTTCAGACAAAAGAACGAAGATTCGAGCGAGTCGAATTTTGGATTTCTGATTCGGTTCGAAAGATGGGATCTGGCGAGATCCAGAAGCGTTTTCAGTTGGTAACGAATGATAGTGATTGCTTTTAGAAATATAGCTACAAGTAGAAACCTTAACTATTTCATATTTTCAATTATACCCTTCTTTGTATCTTTATTTCCAAAATTTAATCTTTCATTTAAACTTAAGTCAATTTAATCTCTTAGCAGAGAGATGAGGTTCATGTGAGTACGAAGAACACGAAGAAGACGATAATGGAGTCAATAATTCCCGTTTTCTCCACTTCTCTTCACCTTCACCTCCACCAATTCCAGCTTCCCTCTCGCCTCCGTCACTCAACTGCGTCTTCTTCTCGCTCTCAAGGTGTTCCCAAAGTGGTTCTCAAAAAGGGCAAAACACAGCTTTTCAAAGACGGCAATTCAATGGTTTACAATGGAGCAGTAGACAGAATCATCGGAAAACCACCTCCACAAACTGGAGATATTGTAATTGTTGCTGATGGTACTGAGAATCCCATTGGTTGGGGTTTATATAACTCTGTCTCTATGTTCTGTGTTCGTCTTATGCAACACCACCATGAATCCACCAAAGATTCTTCTTGTTCATTAAACATTGAGAAGCTTCTCCAAACTAGAATCTCTGAGTCAGTTCAATTGAGAAAAAGTTTAGGACTTCCTTCAGCTAATACTAATGCTTATCGTCTTGTGAACAGTGAAGGAGATAGATTGTCTGGCTTGATTGTAGATGTGTTTGGAGATATAGCTGTGGTAGCATCTTCAGCTGCTTGGGTTGAAAAGTACAGGAATGAAGTAGAGAGTTGCTTGAGATCAATCAATGGAGTTAACTATATAAACTGGAGACCGTCTCTTGATTTTCTTAAAGAAGATGGCTTTGATATCTCAACTTTGAAACAAACACAAACTCTCCATGATCATAGATCAATGGTTGTCGAAAACGGGATCTCTTACACAGTTTCTTTAGAGGGACAAAAGACAGGGTTCTACACAGATCAACGCGAAAATCGTCAGTTCTTATCAACCATCTCATCTGGGAAAAGAGTTCTTGATCTTTGTTGCTATAGTGGTGGATTTGCTTTAAATGCAGCAAAAGGAGGTGCTACAAGTGTTAGGGGAATTGATTCTTCTTTACCTGCTTTGGACCTCGCTAATGAGAATGTAATTCTCAATAACATGGATCCAGAGAAAGTTGTGTTCTTTAAACAAGATGTTACAGAATTCATGAAAGGTGCTTTGTCAAGGGAAGAGACATGGGACATTGTTGTACTAGACCCTCCTAAGCTAGCTCCGAGAAAAAAGGTTTTGCAGAATGCTATAGGAATGTACAGAAATCTTAACGTAATGGCGATGAAATTGACAAGGAGTGGTGGTCTTTTGATGACATGTTCATGTTCTGGTGCTATGACTCAAAGTGGGAAGTTTTTGGGGATTCTTCAGAGTGCTGCAACAATGGCGGGGAGGAAGATTACAGTGGTGAGAGAGGCAGGAGCTGCGTGTGATCACACACTTGACCCATCTTACCCTCAAGGACAATATCTTTCTAATGTTCTGCTTCGGGTGCTTTGATAAGTTTTGCCTTCAACATGTATGGTTAGAAAAAATTAGAGGATTAACAAAAAGGCCGTGTGTTATGTAATGGGCTTGAATTTAGGCCCAAAAGGCTATAATAAGAGTCATCAACCAATTCCAATTTTGTTGCATCTTCTGAAAAAGTAAAGCTTCTTCTGCGTAATTGTACACATCTTCTTCTTCCTCTTTCTATCTCCGTGTTGACTCTTGCGGCGATCCATTAACAACAACAAGATTCTCGGGGTAAGTCGGAAGATTTTTTTCCAGGAGGTTTTTATGGATTCTGTGTTGATTTTTCTGCAGAGATTTCGATCTCTTAGGGTTTTGTTATGCAAGTAGAAATTATATAAGAATTTACCTGCTCTTGATGATGAGATTGTTGATTGTTTGGGAGATTGTCTCAGAAATCTGGAAATTGCTGCTACTTCTATGTTTATTTTTTATGTGGGATTTTATTTTCTATCGCGATTTGCGGATAGGCTTTTAAGGATAGGCTCTTTCAATTATTGACTTGAGCTGTTGTGTTTTGATTTTGCAGAAAAATTCCGGTACTTTCCTTTGAAGTTCAGAGATTTATTAATCTGAGCTTGTTGTAAAGGAGATATTGCTCTACTACATTTAAAGATGCCGCGGGACTTGTCAAGATCGAGGTCACCTTCTCCATCACCGTCACGTCGCAGAAAGCACTCGAGATCTCCTGTAAGGCATAGGCATAGCAGGAGGACTAGAAGAGACAGAAGCCGTTCTCCATACTCTTATTCTTATAGCAGGTGATACCCGTAGTACTTCTGCGCTTTTTGTTTACCTTATATACCTTTGGTTGGTTTGTACACAAAAAGGAAAGATTGGTCAAACACGATTGTAGAAATGTAAAGTTTACAGGGTAAGCTGTAGTCATCTGATCTTTCTCGACTGGTTTTACTAAATTTTTTACTTATATGTCTACCCTTCTCTAAAGTGAGTGCAATTTTTCTTGATGCTGCTGGCTCTATCCTAAGCTGTCTTTTGAGTGATGGTTCTTGTTGGAAATATTGTAGTTATTTGGCTGTTGTGAGCAGTGTGTGAAGTTGTGGCAGATCATATGTTTTTTTGACCTGGGCTTGTTTTAGGCATTGCAGCCTGTATATTCAGTTAAGACATAAATGGAGTTGAGATATTGACAATTCTGATTTTATGATCTAGTATATATTCTACTGGTAGAATCAGTTTTAGAAGACATCATTAGGTTCTTTTAAATGGAGTATGTTAGCAATAAAGAGACAAAACCTCCGCATTTTCCTAGGTAAGATAATATAGTAATTCGTTGAGAACATGGATGAGAAGCTAGGAAAATGATATATGCCCTACCATTATTAAAAGCTCAATTTGAGCAGCTGATGGATTGCTGTTGGGTGTTCTACTGTTCTTTCATTGATCCCTTTTCTCGTTAGCTTCTTCATGTGATAAAGGTTGGAGCTGATAATTCTTTACAGTGTATGAGGTAACTGCACATACTTTTGTTTTCTTTATGTGAAACTGTGGCTACCTGATTCCTAGTCTTTATGTACGTGGTATTTCATTAGTTGCATATTTTGCTTACTGATTTATTTTGGGCATCGTACAGACGAAAAAGTCGTTCCATATCTCCTAGGCGTCACCGAAGTCGATCTGTTACTCCTAAGAGACGTTCTCCAGCCCCAAGACGTGACAAAAGACAAACGAGTAGGAGTTCAACTCCATCTCCTGCAAAAAGATCTCCTCCACTGAAACTTGAGTCAGCTAACCATAGGAATGAAGAAAAACTTAAAAGAGAAGAGGAAGAGCGAAAAAGGTAAAACAATAAAAGAGAAAAAAAATTAAGTAACATGGATGTTATGGTGAACTTGATGTTTTTGTTCTCATATGTTATTCTAGTGTAGTATGGAAGTCCTCGATTGTTAGTCTTAAAAGTGCAACAGGTCTCATGGTATTCTCTCACAGGCTTTGCTTATGGAAGATATGCTATATTTCGACTTGTTTATATTTGATCCTCTGGCAGAAATGTCGTACTATCTCGATTTGATGAGTTACCGTGAGCCATTAGATGGATCATGACTGGGTTAGAGATGTAAATATGACAGAAGCACAAGAATAACCTTGGTGAAGATTTGCTTGTGTTATGGTGATAAAAAAATTATTTAAAAAAAAAATCTTCACAAAATTTCCCCTTGGCATTGGGAACTTGGGAGGAATGAAAAACGGGCTCAACAATTTTTTCTCGGATTTGGAATTAATTTTGGTTCATTTACTGTTCAAGATTGAAGACATCAGGAAATAAGAATGTTCAGGTGATATTCAAGATTCCGAATCTGCTTTGTGCGTCCTCTAACATTTCACTATATTTGCTATCAGGCGACAACGAGATGCGGAACTGAAGCTAATAGAGGAAGAAACTTTGAAACGGGTTGAACAAGCTATTCAAAAAAAGGTAGCAGAAAGCTTACAGACTGAGAAAATCAAAATGGAAATTCTAAAGCTGTTGGAAGAAGGGCGAAAGAAACTAAATGAAGAAGTCAAAGCTCAACTTGAGAAGGAGAAGGAAGCTTCTCTTAACGAGGCTAAAGAAAAAGAGGTAATGTTCGTCATAAAACGAATAAACCCTAATGCCCTTCTCAATTCAAAGGATCTTTTTGTCTAAAAGCTTTCAAATGTTGATGGTCTCTGTTTCATAAAATGTTCTTTTCTTGCTGAAATTGTTGGGTTGTGTCTTATGGTAATGAATTAGATTTGCTCATTAAGTTTGGTATTATAAATCTGTCCATCATGGAGCATTGTTGAAAAAGAAAGTCTTTTTTCAGGGTGTTATGCGGTCTTTGTCGCAGGAAAGAGAGCAACAAGAGAAAGAAGAGAGGGAGAGAATAGCAGAGGAGAACCTTAAGAGAATGGAAGAAGCTCAGATAAAAGAAGCATTGGAGAGGCAAAGGAAAGAGGAGGAACGATATCGAGAGCTCGAGGAGCTGCAACGACAGAAAGAAGAAGCGATGCGAAGAAAGAAAGCAGAAGAGGAAGAAGAGCGTCTCAAACAGATGAAGCTGTTGGGTAAAAACAAGTCACGCCCTAAGTTATCGTTTGCCTTAAGCTCCAAGTGAATGCATGAGATAAAAAGGATTGTGATGATCTATATACATCTATCTTCTTCCTCTCAAAGATGCTTTTATGATTAATGTTGTAAGCATTTCTTTTCAGAACCTAAAACTCTTTTCTGGCTATTAAAAAAGATTGTAACTTTCTCGTTTGTAATTCTACATTAGA
>OVBH01000013.1:0-14517 GCA_900406485.1 Physaria acutifolia | reverse complement strand
TAACATGCACAGTATTGTACTTATTATATTTGCAGCAATTATCTGTCGACATGACTAATTAACTGTACAGTAGAGACTGTGTGCATGCAGGACACAGAATAAAACCATAAGATCCTAGTTACTAGTTAGTATAACACTAGGAGAAAAATTCCAAGTGGTACCCAACGATAAGCTATAGGTAAAAAACCATGACAACAAAGATTATCTCACCAGGAACTTGTATAGGTAATTGAAATGCCGGTTGATCTCAAAGAAAGCACAAATACGTGTAAGAGCTCCAGCTATGTACTGATTTATGGCTTGATCTTGATGCTTTGCAGATTCAAGTCTTTCTGTGATTACTTCCTCAAGGAATGAAATAGCTCCATAACCAACACAAAATTCGCACAAACTTTCAATGGTCCCATATTCAGTTGCCAAGGGATCTGTTCGTTGAGGTGATGAAGATGAGCTTACTGGGCCAACAGATGAAGTTTGCAAAGGGGGAAGAGCACTTGGCGGAAAAAATAACATGCATGCATCTTTATAGTGACCATGGCGAAACATAAACCCAAGAAGGTTTTGGCGAGCATGCTGCATAATCAGAAGAAACAAATTCAATGAAAAAAAAGTAAAATGCAAGCAGCTCATATGTTTGCAAACAGTGCTATTTCATATAAAATCAGAAAGCACTCTTAAAACTCAGGTCTACCGAAAGATATGTTCAAGAAAGATAAGTATATTCTGAGGCAACCAGGAGAGAAGTTGCAAAGTTCAGAATTCACTAGAAAATTGTTGCCTTACTTCCTGCAAGTAGTGGGTGCACTCAGAATAGCGCACACTATCCAAGTTGCTTCGGGGCACATCTCCAAAGTCTAAACCGGGTACAGAATTCTTATTTTCTGATTCCAGTGATCTCCTCGACCTCTCTGAACGAGGGAAAGTGGATGGCATATGCAGAACATTCAGGTATGAGTCTGCTGATAAAGAATCATCCAAAATTGTTGGCGCACTTCTCGCCAAATGATCATACCTGACATGTGTCAACAGTTCCAAGAACAAGATCAGGTGGTGGATTAGAAAAGCCTTTTACTTTCCCCCTTTCACTTACATCAATCATGTTCATGACTGTATTCTCCATTTTCACCAATTTTGTAATTACTTAGCTAAGTAAGCTGCTTTTACATAATTTTAACACATATGCATCATGTGTTCAAATGAAGTGTATATTGATCGCCGACCAAAAAAAAAGAAGTATATGTTGATCAACAACTTTCCTATGCTGTGACAGGATTAGCAAGATATTTTTACAAGAAATAACTCTTGACTAGGCCCCATACTATGATAACAATTTTAATTAAACAGAGACACTTACATGGAACGAACAGTTGACACATCCACAGGTGGACCTCCTTCTATTGTATTTATTATCTCCTGAATGACATCAGGAATCTCTTCCCCCTTTAATTGAAAAGCTTGCCTATAACAGCAAGAAAACTGAGGTAAATATGCAAAAAGAGGGTTACAAATCATGTGGTTTGCTGCAGCTTTTAAGCTATCACATACTTGAATTTAGCTCGAGCTTGATCATAGCGCTCCATCCGTAACAAAGCAAGACCCCATGCTTTCCACACGGGAAAAACATCAATCTGAAATTAATTAAGAGCACAACCAAGTTCTTGAGAATTTATGATGAAGTGACCTTACCATGGGGTGGAGAATCAAGCTATAAAAGTTTACCTTGCATTTCCTGCACATATATACCGCCATGCTATATCGTTCATCAGATAACAATCTGTCTCGTAGACATTCGGATGAAAACTGATCATCAATGTCATCAAGAGAAGCAGCAATTCCAGACCCTAAGAGGCTCTGCAGCAACTCTGCACGCCCCAACCAGATTTCTGTATGTGAGAGAACTTCGGATGGTTCATCCATATACTGACTGCCAACACTGGAGCTGCCAGTATCAGAAGATATATCATCAACATCTCTACTTCGTTCACCATTGTTACTGGTCGATTCAGTGCCACCTAGAAGCTTTCTCAGCAAAGATTTTGCATAAGATAAACCCTGCACAAACAGACAAAAGTAGTTTCTTTAGTATCCAAATCATGAAAATGAATTATAGGACAGACAACGTCGACCATGTATCTTTCTGATATAAAAGACACCCTCCAAATGATTAAGGGAAGAGAATTTAAATTGCCATACCTGCACAAATGCCTCCGTTGCATGATATGCTCGGCCAATTGTTTCAACAGATGCACCCTCTGACAACTGCTTTGAGCTTAATACGTTCTTCATTTGACTGATGCACAGATCCATGGCACTTCTTGCTGATACTAGCTCATCTGAACAAAGTGAGAGCAGAGCCTAGAAGAAGAAGAGCAGTGTCATAGAAGTCTGAAGCATTCACTTTTGCCACATGTGTAAATAAGAATAACAATACCTTGAAGAGAGTAATATCTGGGGTACTTTCATATTTGTGAGATGCACGAACAGCTTCATCTTTGGTCATGTCACCAGTTAGCATCCATTCTTCAGCAATAGAAACAGAAGGTAGCCTATCTTGCCCATCTACCAAGTAAGTTGATACCTGGTCCTCTTGAATACCTGTCATCGCCTCCCAAGCAGCTCTTTCAGAAGCCCCCAGTCCAGAATTCTTTCTTTTACGATTAACATCCTTTGACGTCGTCCTGTTTTCAGGATTACGTGGAGCCCATGAAAATGCCCTTCGGGCCTCTCTCTGAAAATTGCTTAAGCTACTAGTGAAGGATGGTTTTACTGCTGGCCCTGCTCTTGGCTTTTGTCTTAGCCTTGAAGCAGACACAGGTATTCGAGGTTCTCTTGGTGGTGGGCTAATCGTAACAGAAATAGCTTTTGCTGCATAGGCCATGATAACATTGTTATCTCTTAGTGCTGGGAACTCTTTGAGTATCTGAAGGAAACATAAAAGCAAGTCTCAGAAGTCTTATAAGCAAACAGAGCAAAAAAGAATAGAGGAATTTATTTTATTTTTGAAAGATAATAAATTTGACATTAACAAAAGTTATAGAAGTACCTTCCACAAGAATTGAAATGATATTCAGAAAAGCAGCAAAAATGAAAGTATCATGGAAAATATAAAGAAGATGTAAATATACCAGTGAGGGATATTGTAATTGTTTTCGCATCAGCAGAGCTTCAATAATTAAATTGGGATGCTCATGAAGCGAAGAACATCTCTGTTGCCAAGGAAGCGGCAATGCAGCTAACACTTTCAGACCTAAAGCCCAAGAATTAAGCCGGGCGACTTCCAAATCAGACAGATTGCTATCTTTTCGCTTCAGAAAGAAATGGACCTACAGAGAAGATGAAAAAATATTTTTGAAAACCCAGTAGAAAAAAATATGACATTCATGGGAAAAAAAAAAAAAGAGAAAAAGAAGAAAGTTATTACCAAGAGCTGTTTCGAACGAAGGTCGGGTAATAGTTGCATTGCACCCATAACCACTGGTAAAGCATCAGCCGCATCTTGAAGTGAAGATAGAAATCGAGATGCTTCTGCAGGACCACCACCATTGAGGGGATCAGTGGTTAGAAGCTTTACAAGCTGTCGTCCTTGTAATTCTCTTCTAAGTTCAATTGATAATCCTGCACTTTCAACCACTTCCAACGCAGCAGAAACAGCTCCTTTCCCAGCCAATCTCAGCGCCAAACCTTCAGGATCTTCTTTACATTCAGCTTCTACCTGTTTCCCATTCATATTTTTGAGAGTGACACATTGAGCATACCAAGACTACACATGATCTCAAACAAAAGGAAGAAACATAACCTCTTGCCAGCTATTATAGCGATCATCTGCACAAAGTATGTGGCTGTACTTCTGCAGAGCTTGTCTCCTATGCAACACCTAGATGCACAAAGAAGAAAATAAATTAGGTCTCACTTGATTGATGGCAGAGTGTTGAAAACTAAAGTTACATGCAGGAATCTAAAACTGAAACATAAGTCCATTATACCTCAAGACTAATTGGATCGTTTTCCAAGAGATGACAACTACACATCGTAAGAACATTTAAGGCTGCTTCAAGCTCCCACGTATGCATATACCTGGAACCAAGACATACCAGAACTTTAAAACCANTGTTTTAAAAAAAAAAAAAAAAAAAAAAAAAAAAAAAAAAAAAAAAAAAAAAAAAAAAAAAAAAAAAAAAAACGTTTTCTGAATCTACTAACAAAATGCTTAAACAAACTTTGGCTCTCAACCCAAGCGGCAAATATAAACATCTGATACCGCACTTCATGTTCTTACTTGTTATAGAAATGCAAAGTTTACTTACTTAAGAGCTAGTGTTGCTGCTAGGTGTTTGTCCTTTAGCCGCAGGCAATACTGCCAACTGTTGCTCTGACCTCCACTTCCCTGGGATCCTCCTGATGTTGAAGGACTTTCTTCTCTACTTTTGATTAGGAGTTGAAGTAACCAATCAGAAGCCCCATTCCGCAAGAAGCGGTCCGAAAGTGCTAAAGCATCCATAAGTTTTCCTTCATCAATTAATCTAGCATAAATTCAAACAAAACAAACACTTAATTAACCTCAAAATTCAATAAAGATACTCCAGAAAGTATTAAATTTCAAACTGGAAGAGTTTTCACTAGCTAAAGAACCAAAAGAAGATAGATAAACTAACATACCTATTTACAGCTTTCTCATATGGTACTTCATTCTCCCAATCAAAAGACAGGAAAACTGTAGGATCAGCTCTAGAAGTTCCAGTTTCAAAGGATCCACCATCAGGATCACTGCCTTCTTTCAATGCTGGTTGAATGATATTTTTAGAAAAAACGTCTTCTGAATCCGACTCCGAGTCACTGTCATGTTCAAGAAGTCTCTTGATCCCAGTTCTTTCATCATGTTTAATCCGTGATTCATCAGGTTTTTGCTTAGGTGTCACAACAAATTCTGAAACTCGATGAAGATTAGTCTGCATTTGTATCCATCGGTTTAAAGTGGGAAACCTATGAAGAAAAAGTGAAATATCACAGAATTGATGGAACATAGGAATTGAGTTGATTTCAAATTCTAAGGCGGGGAGAAAACTTTGGTTTGACAGTACCTCTCGGACTGATCAAGAGAAAATTCATAAAACAATCTGTCTGCATCAGGAGAACTTGGAAACTCATCGTTCAAAGAGCTGGATATGACAGAATCACTGCCATTGTACAATATGCTCCCACCAAATACGCAAGCTAAAACTGCTCGTACTGGGGATATTTTTACCAAATGCCTTATAATATCCAACTGAAGAGGATACAGAGGGACACCAGGTGTTGCTGAAGAAGGGACATAAAATTCGGGTTTAGCCATTTTTGAAGGAGAGAGAACTTTACCCTCTGAGTGAGTATATGGAGTGGTTGGAATGACGGGAATACAAGCCCATCCATGGCCAGAACGTGGAGGATAAACTGGGGGAACACATGCTGATATCACTTCATGAACAAAATCAGCAGACATAACCTCAGCAACTTTCGCAGCTGCATCTGTGCTATTTCGGTCAAACACCAGACGCGTCAATAGCTGCAACATGAACCAACAGTAAGAAGTTACTCATAGATCTGTGCCTAAAGAGTATTTGATTCATAGCCAATTTGTATAACATTGCCGCACAATATGAAAATACCACACAGAGGCCAATAGTATTAACCATTACATCAAAATTTAAACAAGCTATTCATTGTGCTTGCTAAGTTTCTTATTGTTTATGAAAATAAATTGCTGGAGTTCACAAGAATAAGGCAAACCAAACCCGGTAGTATATGTATATATCAAAATAAAAGAAGAATAAGAGGATAAGACCACAAGCATGAATGACAAGGAAGAGAATTTAAATGAACAATATCCTGAGAATATAAAAAAAAACTTACGTCTTTAGGCCATTCATAAACAAGAGAGAAAAAGTTGAAATCATGGGTTGTATCAGTTCCGTCTACTATGTCGCCAATAGCAGCAGTATAGAGGATAAACTGAGATAGGTAAGTAGAGGTCTTGTTGCTTAATGGGCCAAATGACTTCTTTCCCTTGTCTTCTGTTTCATGGGAAACATGATTTCCATCAACGTCTCTATTTGTTGAACCAGGACTTTGCTTGGTATATTTTAGCCCAAGACCAAGAACTCCATCTTTCTCAATGGCCATGTCTGATCCGTCCCCTTTGAGTACATTAACTTCAGGTTTTTCATCAGCGAGTGCTCTCGCTAGGTTATGAAGCTTACCTATTGTTTTGTTAGAAGAAAAAAAAACAGTTAGAANTTAGAAAAAAAAAAACAGATAAGTAAATTATATACTACAGCAAGAACAAATAGAGAGCATATAGAAAGACAATAAAATACCACTCAGGAACTGTCGCTTTCCCCTATGAGCATCCTCAATCATTTGATGTAGCATTTCAAGAGCACGATTTTTTTGTCCTTGTCTATGAGATTCCGTGCAAGATGAAATTATGGTATCTCCACTAAAAATGGCTTGAAGAGTTTGAGGGTTATCCTGGAGTACAACAGTTCATGAAACTCGTAATAAAAGAAAAGACAAGGATCTTAACATGTTGCACACCCGAGAATTCAAATATTTTATATAATTACAAAATTGTAGCATTCCTTCTGTAATGGGAGAAAGAGCAGAGTCAAAATAAATGATCTCTCTGCTCACATAATACGTCCTACATTAAAATTTGAACAGTTTTTAATGTCCTTTTTGTTCTTTAGTTCAGTCAGCTTTTTATGTCATTTGCCTCTCTTAAGCAGTCGCCCAACTTTTAAAAAATCATCTTAGATAAAACAATTACCATTTGAACTAGTCAATAATATCTCATATGATCTTCCCATATCAATCATATCTATCAAACTAAATGAAAGTTGTGCCTTTAATGCAACTTGAATACCGACCTGTTCAAGGAATTCCTCCTGCAGATGCTTTAAGATCCTTCGCAATACAGAGATTATTGCAACTTCGTGGACCTGATCCCAGTAAGTAAACCCCACCTTCGGAGATCCTCCAGGGTAAATTTCCGATAACATAACTTGAGACTGCGTACAATGTAAAAATTGCTTAGGAACAACAGTATGTATACTTTCTTGGACCTTTTAATATAATGGACCAGTATCACTTCTAATAGTTTAAGACAAATATTAACCAACCACTATTTATTAACCATGACACCACTGTTTGGATATCTACAGAAACAATATCCCAACTTTAACCGAAAAGATTACCCCAAAGCTTGTTCGCTTAGTCAACTAGTAATACAACAACGTAGAAAGATGTATGGTAAACCAGACTCCCAAAATGCAGTTCACCAAACTAATATTTGCAGAGAATGCAAATAAATAGAAGATTACAAAAGAAAATATAGAAATTGGGAAAGAGACCAAGTACAAATAAGACGCAAAAGGTATAGACCAAGTTAAAGTATAAGGAAATCAAGAACACTGCTTGCCTTATCCAAAAGTTGTTTGGAAATTGCTGGAGACTTGGCAGAAGAAGCAGCCGCATCAATGCATAGTAGAATCTGGTATCAGAAAAAGGTAACTTAAAACTTGCTTTGAGGAAAACAAGGCAATTGATTGCAGGATAATATGGTAGAGACAAGAATTAACAAAATGCACTTACTACAGCCAATGGACTCATTTGAGAACCTAAAGAAGAAAAATCTAAATCTTGCACGGCAGATGCTCCTTCAGCAGTACGAGACATCACATCTTCTACCTGAGAATATTAGGAAATCAAGATATAGTTAGATAATATCCGTTTGTACTCAAGGTTATCTACCAAATTAATAATCCTTTGAAATAGAATCGGATAGAATTTAGACAGAACAATAAAACAAAGTCAAAGACAGCATGCAACGTTTTATGGAAAAAATATACAATACATCCCTAACGACATATACAAGAACACGAGAACAGTATACAATAAAAAAAACCTGAAGGCAAGAAAAAGGGGTCTCATAGCGCAATAGTCTAATCCCTTATGCAAGATGTAGAAACATATAAGGTGATATATATATGGAAGCACTGTGATGGAATACTATGAAAGATACCAGTGTTTTTTTGAAGGCATTATCAACCCATTCAGCTAACTCGAGAGTAGCCTTGTCCTCTGCTGATAATGCAAACCGATGAACTGCTTGTTCTCCAATGTCATACTTAGCTCTTTGCATGCAGCTGCAGAATGATAGTTAACCTTGTAAAGAAGTTGCCATGAGGAAGGAAATCCTTATCCAAGACAACTCAATTTAGGGAACTCTAGCAGAGACAAAATGGGAATAACTAACAAGTAATGATCTACAAAAAACGTAGTTGCACCTTGAAGAGAAAGTTTAATCCATAAACTATTTCATCAGCACAGCTAGAACTCTTGTTCTCAAGCAACATATTAGGGTGATAAAAACTGCAGATAGCAGCTCAACTTCTTAATTAAAAAAAAGGCAACTTCACCACAGTTCTCCATTGAAAATTAAAGTTCAGACTTGTAAGTTTTCAAGCCTCTCATCATACAGGGTATACATCCATAAATATATACAGACTCAGTCTAGATAAAATACTTCAAAAACCTTAAAAATAATTTAATTATTTAGCAACCAAAAGAAACAGATAGATTGATCTTTTAATGTTTCCATACAAACAGAGATCACTCTTCATTTTGAAATTTGATTTGGTTCCCTAACATTTTAGATGGAAAAAAATAAAAGTAATAAGCTGAATAACAGTTTTACTCTGATAGTGGAAATTTAACCAATCATTAAAACATAATTCAACTCACAGGTTAAGCAGTTTTGCAGGGGCCGCCCTTAGAACACTCAAAACCTCTTTTAAACCCCACTGGCGTTCAGAAAGCGGCAAAAGATGCTGCATAACAGATAACCGCCATTCACAATCTTCAATGAAACGCTTAGCCATAGATACTCTCCATTCTAAAGCCTGTCTTCCATCAGCACTGTAATTACCATCCAGCTGACACTCTTGTTCACTCAGATGTGATGGAAGGTTGCGGCGTAAAACATTAAGTAGGTCTTTTATGAAAGATATAACAATTTCCTTTTCCCCTTGTGTAGCAAGATCGCCAAGATCGAAATCAGCAGTATTACTTTTCTCATTAAAAGACTCGAAGACATTTTGTGTAGAAGTGAGACGGATATCATCAATATGTAAGAGTGAAATAACTATATTCACCATCATAATCTGCAAAAAGAAGAGATCTCATGTTAAAGCATGTAAACTGGAAGGCTTTGAGAAAATCTAAAGATTGATAGATATCACACAGCATGAAGATGAAGTATGAGGCATATCATATTTTTTGTAATATCTGTCTCACGTTAAATATTTTTCAATATGGTGATATCACAAAATCGATGACAGAAGCCCAGATTCTTGTAAATTAGTCAATTCTGTATATTACCTTGCGTGGAACATTTTTAATGGCCTCCAGATGGTTAGAGATGTCTTTTAAATGATAAAATACCATAGGACGGCTATCATCCGTCTCATTTTTAATGACCTCTTCCATCGCACCTAGTGCTAAAACGGCAGCCTCCAAAGCATAACGCATATGCATGAGTTCAATATCTTCTATCCTACAATATATGAGACATCAAAAGTGAAACCACCGACTACAACGACTCACCCCACATAAATAAAATCAAAAGAGCATTTAAGAATGCACGAACCATTCAACAAAAACACAGGATTGAATAAACGATAGACGAAACAAGAAAGCTAATGCAACAATTATGGTTTAAGGGTCAGGTTCTATAATCTGGACACAGACACATCTATCCAAGAAAGTAAAGAGACGAAACTCAATGAAGTATTTTTATACAACATAGATTTTTTTTTTTTTGGAGTGAATACAACATAGATATATAAACTCTTTATTAACTGACCTCTTCCAGGCTTCTGCAGTTGACTTGATAGGTTGCATACTAATCAGTGAAATAGCTTCTTGGAATTTTATGCCTGGAACAACGTCAAACAATACCTACATAATGGTATGCAATCAATATTTGCGGATTGAGAGCACCAAAAAAGTATGCAGGTGATCAACCTGTTGCTAATAGTACTGCTATCATTTAACTTAACAGAGTCAGATTCAATTTCACATGACCATAGCAAGACAAAACATATGCCCCTATCACAGTGCAGGATATACCAGCATCTAGTTAACAAAGGTTAACACAACTTGGCAAAAGAAAAAATGAAAGAATTAAGGGAGAGTTGGAAAAGGGAGAGCAAAGAGGGAAATATTTAAATATTTCCTGTGAAGATAACCTACAAGAACTTAGACATGATACAACTTCTTTTAACACATAAATAGTGATTTGACATATTAAGTGCCAAAGCAAGCTCATAAATTCAGTGGAATGTATCAAAAAGAAAAAAACATTTAAGTTTACATTGTATGAAACTGATGGCAATGTCACTGTCCTTCCCCGGGCGAGGTTCATTTTGAAAAATTCAGTCTTAAAAGTCAATGGGGCAGAATGAAAACTGATGTAGCATTCAGGAAAGAAAGATGTAAATTATAAGTTTTCCAAGAGTTCATATCGAAAACAGAAAAATAGTAAAATATTAGGAGCCATAAATTCATTTCTTTGATCCAAGGAGGCCTGCTAACTATCCAGCTCATACATGTCTTGGTAACAATATCAAAAATTCTTACAAAACAGGATATCATAACCGTCATAATATATTGTATATATCCAAAATGGACTTAAAATGCCACTATGGTCCTATCATTGATTAGTTTTGACTCCTGATAAACCATAGCAACATATGATGTATTCTACTCATGCTATTTATTTCTCTTCTTATATAATTTTAACGTGTTCCCTACAACACACCAATTCTACTGTAAGCAAATGAATCTAGCCAACATGTAAGAAAGTCCTACCCGAAGTGGACTTTGCGCTGAAAGCCTTTCCAACACAAGATTTTCAACAAAAGGATCCACCTCAGCATCATCCTGCTCAGATAATGCGTTGCCATTCATCAAGAAAGATGCCTTTGTAGTCCACGGTTTACCAGAACTGACACAAGCAGCGAAAGATGCAAGGTCCAGCTGATAGCATAATGTATCGCAGAGATGTTCCACACAAGATTTCTGCCCAGATCATTGTGTCCTGTTAGACTTTCACTGTCATCTTCTAAAGATAACAGATCCAAATAACAGTTTATGGAAAAGAGAAATAGTTACCACATCTGTGTCGTTTCCATAAGGAGAAGATTCTTCTAACTGAATTACTTGAGAGTTACTAGTCCAAAGTAGCCGCATCAATTTTCTACGGGCTGCAGTTTTTCCCGGCAACAGATCCCAACCCATGGAAGCTACTAATGGGCGAAGTCGGGGAAACAAATTAAGAAACTGTAAATAAGAGCAGAAGTGACTTTCGGGTACATTTAAAAGAGGGATGTTTAAATGGGAAAGTGGCCAATCAAGGATAGTGCACTAAGATAATGAGGACAAACATATGTCACTATTTTATTGTACTTACATCATTAGCTTCGTGAAGCTTTTCTTTCTTTACAGAAGACAAAGCAGCACACATCACACACTCTAGCACATGTGATCCAGAAATACGAGCATAATGATACATATCTCTGAGACAAGAATTAATTGCCCTGCTCATAGGAGAACATTTGTCCTCTGTATTTCTGTCATCTTTCAAGTCTACAAGATATCGCCGGAAACACTCAAGAGGGAGTGGAAATTGTTCACTGTCAAGAGATAAATGTAATTGGCTATCTGGTAGGAGCATATCATCTTGAATACCCTGCATATGAATACATTGTAAGCACATAACAGCTTATAGTATAAGAAACTTAATCAGAGCCACAAACATTCATTTTCTCAATAGGCACATATAAGCAAACCCTTCAACTCAAACCGACCACTGACTAAAGTACCTTAAGTGTAAAATATTCACACAAAGTATATGGAAGAAGAATGCCAACTGGATATACAAGCTTCAAATTTCAGTGTGATGAAAAAATATAAAAAATAAACTGTTCTTAGTTCCTAATCACAACAAATATGAAGTATAGTAATAGTATATATTAGCAGGATCTGTAAGGCAATTGTTTGTTTTCCAGTTCAGCAATATGTGCCAAAATATAGTTGTTTCTTACATGTGAAAGCTCTTTTATAATCAGAATGAACCCCTAGATCAGATTTTATGAAAATTATAACAACCTGGATCATCTGAACAAGGCCTCTGCAATTCGATGAGAGAGCTTCTTTATAAACACACAGCAAGTTCTGACGCACCATGTGCCAGGGGTCACCATATTCATCTTTTTTCTCCATGACTCTTGAAAGGAGAGCTTTTAGAACAGCACTATCACAAAAGAAAAGAAGAAAGCAGAATGATTGAAGTAAGTTCTATATCCTTAAATATGCNAAAAAAAAAAAAAAAAAAAAAAAAAAAAAAAAAAAAAAAAAAAAAAAAAAAAAAAAAAAAAAAAGGAGTAAATTCCTAGGAACAAGAAGGTAAATTGGAGCAGCAATGAATGGAGTTGAATATGCAAGGCGATGGATGCCTTCATCCACTATATAGGTTCCCTTTTTAGTATCACATGGTACATTTCCCACTGTTTGAGATTTCTTGTTGAATTAAATGGAAACCAATTACTAACTTTTAAAAAGCTTATCTCTTTCTTTGGGCCCTGAGTAAAGTTTCTCCTACCGAAGTCAAGGTTCTCAAGTTCATCAAAACAGAAAAGGCAAAATTCACCCAAACAATGGATACAAAACAATTTTTATTGATGTCTTATAATAAGAAATTATCCATGAAATTTATTCAACAAAAAAAAGATGTGCTTCAGCAAACTTTCCTACACAGAAATTAGCATAGAAATGGATCTATTCGGAAAATTCCAAACATAAGACAGCTACACTTATCACAAATTTGAAATCTATTCTAATCGATCTTAATCCGAATCTTAGTCTAACTTTATAGCACAGTTCCAACCAAGCAACCAGGTGGCCTTCACCTGGGATAGAAAACCAAATAAACGGGCATAGTATTTCATACCCAAGATAATCAAAGGTCTGAATATGGGGAACAGGAAATGTATTAGTATATATGCAAATAGAAATAAAGAATGTGATCAACCCTTTTTACTGCTTTTCCTATAGCCCTTGCAAACACTTCTTAAATAAGAAACAGTAAAATGAGGGAACAATCAGGACGAGGAAATAGTATCCAAAACCATCAGACTTTTGTAAGCAATATAAAACAAATGGCGCAGTTATGTTTTAAAACCTCATGTTGTATTTTTGGAATGTATAAATCGAGCACATACTGATAGTTCTCTTTCTCAACTCCATAATCAAGGTGAAGATAACGTATACGATCAGTTGCTCCACGCGCATCCCCTTCATCCAACTTTTTTTTCATAGCATCCAATTGTGCTAACTGAACATTTCTCTGGATCGAAGCAAACACGTTGATGTTATCCAGCTCTGGAGAACCAATGCTCGTGGCATCATTTATCTCCCTTCCCTGTTCGTCTCCCTGAACTTCCTCCACCAAACAGGTATCATAATTCTTGCAACCCACAAGTTGCCTCTGTATATTACAACATAAAGCATCGAAAACGTCAGAGTACTCCAATACGATACTCCTCAAAGACACAAGTGCATCTTCCTCAATCTTATTACTTCCTTCACTACTGCTAGTATCAGCATCAACTTTCAACCTCTCAACACCTAACTCCAAAACACCTTGCAAAGCCCTAAGACAATTTCCTAATCTACCAATTTCATCTCTCTTCTCTTCCACCTCACCACTCGTACTATCCAATTCGACTCTCTGATATTCCTTAATCCTCTCTGTAACCCTATCGATCAAAAGCTGAACAATCAACAAGAGATCCGCACGAAGACTAAGAGTTTCGGAATCAAATCCCCAAGGGGAAGTAGGATTCTCAAATCTCAGAAGTTCAATCGTGGAGAGGAACGTGAGAAGAGACGGGGAAGGGCAAGAGCGTGACCAGAGAACATTCTCGAATCTTCCAGCGTTGGAGACGATAGTTTGGAGAATCGCGAGTGCGAGGTCGGGATTACGAACCCTGAGAGCGAGCAACGTAGCCTTCAATGGCTCGAACTGAGCCAGATGAAGGTGATTCGCGGCGAGACGAGAGAGAATCTGCGTTTCTTCATCCATGGCCGTCGTGAATCCTGATCAATGATCACTGAATCTAGTTCATACCGCCGATGAAATGGAGGAGTCTTCAAACTTTCTTGCTCTCGACGTAGAATTTTGGTGTTGGAATCGTCAACTTAGCTGAGAAGCGTGTGGTCTAGTCCTGCAGACCATTAAAGCTTATACCTTAACTGGATTAAACCNTTTATTTATAAAAAAAAAAAAAAAAAAAAAAAAAAAAAAAAAAAAAACAATTTTAATTTGTACAAAAATTCTAAACTACTAAAAATACATAATTAAATTATTGTTAATTTTTAGAAATCATTTTCAAATTATCTATTATTAATTATAGAAAAAAA
>OVBH01000012.1:0-14548 GCA_900406485.1 Physaria acutifolia | reverse complement strand
AAAAAAATAGAAGTTTGAAACATACCTCAGAAGTAATAGTAAAAGTAAAATTCAACAATTGAACCAGAAGAAAAATAGAAAACATGCTTGCAAGCTCGTCTGACGATTAAATTTTCCAACTAAATAAACAACAAAAAGACTATATCCCCACAATTCTGCAGCGAAGTATCGATGTAGGAGTTGCAACTGGCTCAAAAGAGTAATGCCATGGGAGTAGATAAATGCAAAATTAGGATCATATGAAAAAATAGGACAAAATTTGCCGATAATTTTGAAAAACATATTGCTGCCATTAATTTTCCATTTTATGTATAGAAGTGCTTATCAAGATGGACCACAAAAGGTTTCTTAGTTTCCAAGAATTTTTGTATCTTGAGTAGCAACTTGGTGTCCGACAAGGTGATAATTGTCCAAAAAGCTAGACAAGAATGCAAATGAATAAATTAAAAAATGGTGTGCTTACAAGTTCCAATTGTTTCACACTACGAATTTCTCTTGGTAGTGCTACCCTTCTATTGGTATCCTGCGAAAGAAAGATTTCCACAAATGTTCAGCAGACAGCATACAAAACACTTCCTCAAAACTCAAAGAATTATGAGACCTCTCTCCTCGTTTCAAGCTCTGCAAGCTTGATGTAGATATCTACCAGTTGTTTCATCTGAAAGATAATCAGGATTTGCTGATAAGTAACTTGGCAAAATAGTCAATGATGAATAAGATTGAATAAAATAAGAATTACTTGTCTAATCATAGGCCCATGACAATGTGATACATCCTGCAAGAGATTTTCTGCTGCAAGCTTTTTATCCATATCAACAACAAAAGAATTTCTACTGCGTTGGTTGTCCTTAATACGGTCACCATTTGCCAAAGCCAGAAGCTAGTACCAAAAGCAAAAGAAAGATACAGCAAATATACCCAGTAGTTAGAGAGGTAACTTTAAAAAAATACAAAAAGTCACTTGCTAACAATGTAAATTTGATTGATGCCACACAGCCTAACAGACTTTACTGTTTTCACTTTGTTTCAGCAGATTCAGGATGTCTTTGGACATTCAAGGATTTTACCTTGTGCATTTCTAGCAAGTCCTATGCCACTATGCCAGTTAAACAGGAAATAAGAAACATAAAGGGTACAGAAGATGGATAATATGTTCTTCAGAACCTGAAAGATTGTATGGTATGGATGATCAATGGCCATTTTTCTGATAAGTGAAACCAGAGCAGACTGCAATTAATAATAAACAGTCCAGATTAGCATCATAGTCTCAAGTTTTCAACATTAGCCAAGTAAAAATGCATTCCACCTGAAAGCTGTTAGATCCTGATTCATCTTTAGAACTGCCCAATCTTGAAGCAATTTGATAAACAAGTGGTACATATTTGTAAGATTGAACCTGCAAGAATGTTAATGCAGATGAAAATTGCTTTGTTAAACAAGAATGTTGGAGAGAAAACCAAAGACATTCTTCTCTGTAGCAGATAAAATTTAATCCCCATTAGTCAAATACCTCCTTTATGGTGCTCATCATGTTATCAATAACAATTTTCTGGGAGGCAAGATTAAACCACATGGATACTTGTCGAAATACCTATAGAAGAAAAATTAGTTCCAATAGTGTTGCCGTATTACAAAGTATTATGGAGTACACCACTTTCTGCTAGATCTCTCAAATATGTTTCGATAAGGCCAGAAAAAACAATGAATATCTTTCTGGGATATTGTAAGATAAATTGGACATGAATCCCAAATAAGGAAGTGTGTAATATATACGATTCTAAAGGTCAATCTATCATGAACCTGGCTTCTATATGTCCCTAAGCTTACACACTTATCCATATCAGTCCACACTTCCACGTGCAACTACACCTAATCTACGTAGAGCCAAAGAAAGATTGATTTGACTGATAACTAAACAAACATAAAACCAACTGCAGAATGTTGACTAGCAGCTAGAGACCCCAACCCAAAACAGAAACAGAGAAGACATGTTGGATCATTGAAGACAATTTCATATACCCATGTCTCTCCTAGATAGATGTGAAGGAATATTATAAAACCCAACTCTGATTAGTTCCAGAGTGAAGAGTTTACAACAGAGAAACATGTATATGCAGATTCATTAGATGCTGTAACCTAAATTAAACAAATTTCTTTAGAAATTCTATGTTTGACTCTAAAACCAACTTAACATTTCCTCAGCAGTCATAAAGGATGGAATCTAGATACTAGTTCATAACTTCATCTTGCACTACATGAACAAAAATATGTAACTTAACATACCACTCGAACATCGTATTTGTCACCAATTTCCAGACAACGTTTATATCCCTCCAACGCAAGTTTCAGAAAGTTATATCTGTCATCCTACGAAAACAAAAAGGGTAGGGGAGATCACATATCAGTATATATCACCAATCTAGCAAAAACCCATGATTACTTTTCCACAACAGCCCAATTATTGAGCAAAATAAAGAACACCTGTAGCTTTTCTGCTTCTTCTTTATCCATTGTTAGTTGCTTCTGCAGATCCTGGATCTTCAGTGAATAGTCAGACTGCTCCGCCTAGTACAGTAAAAGACCAAATATAAAATCAAATGAGAGACTTGCATAGACTGGCAATCATATAGTGCTTTGTTAAGGAATCTGTTTTAAAAATCAAACAAATGGAAGTAGACTGGTACTTGCCTTCTTTGAACTCTTAAACCGTTTAACAAGCGCCTCCAACTCTTTCGTCTGAAAAATTAAGCACACTAGTTATTTTTCCCCAGTTTCACCCACAACAGAAGAACAAACTTCGGAGTTAAGGCTGTTTAGAACTATTACTGATATTATAAAAAGGGAATTATTCAAAAAAAAAATTTGTCAGGCAGGAATTATTCATTTATTTATACTCATTTAGAAGGATAACAAAAATAGGCATATTCTACTCAAAAGAAAGAGCTACAGAAAGAAAGAGAAAATGTTAAAAAGTGGATTCAAGCAACAAAGGTGGAGATACCTTGTGTTTCCGTAGCCGCATTGCAGCTTGCCATTCACTGGAGGAGAGTCTTTCTTCATAACTCTTAAATAAAGCATCTGCATAATGAGCCAGATGAAACCAAGTTTGGCTCTGTCTATCCACCAACCTTTTGCAGATCTTGGAACTCTGTTCTTCAGCAAGTGAAACTGCAGGCCTGAGATACTTCTCTAAAATTGTTCTAGAACTATTTCAAGAAGCCAAAAAGTAACCGATTTGAGATTTCTTAGATATGGAAACTGCTTTCAACCAAAATAAAAAGTAACAATCTTTACTTGCTAGATCTGGTTTCTGCTAGCCACTTTCCAATCACACGATATATATCTGAAGCCTCTTCTTTTAATTCATAGTTATGTAGAATGTAGCTTGCAAGACTAATGGAAACTTCATGCCGTCCTTGGGCATGTAATAGCTTTGCCTCTTCAAGCTGAAAAAGCACAAAAAGTTACCAGAACGCATATCTCTAGTTGAAAGTCAGATATATTGCCATGTTCCAAATTAAGAGGCAAAGTACCTAATTGGTACCAAAAACAATTATTGTATGCCTTCATTCAATTATAACTATTATAAGTCCTAGATCACAGATCAGAATTTTGGTTGTAACTTTGGTCTCACCATCACAAATGTAAATAAGGAAAACTTCTCAGTAGAAATATTAAATATGTAGAATTAAGGAAGAAAAAGGAGACTCATCAAATTCCACAAAATATGCAAGATTAGTCATAATATGTACCTTTCCTAGCCAATCTGGAACGGGTTGGTGTCCATTACTTCTTGCACAAAGAAACTTGAACTCATGCAAAGACGCAGCTGCATGAGAAAATCTTGTTCCCTGAAACCAACAAGATAATGTGTTGGTCCACTGCATTTACTACAAGTGAAACTGTAGCTTTTCACATTATACATACCTTGCGAAGTAATGAAGCAGACTGCAAAAGATGTTGCATGGTACATTCCTCACATCCCAAGATTTGGAGGAGAACATGCCTAAATGCGATAAATGGCTCCAACAAATTCATGTGCAACTGAGTTTGTGTAATAATAGAGGTCCAATCCTTATTCAGCCAAGACAACTGTATTTCATAATCAAACATTGACTCAGGCAACAAGATTATCTCACTTTGCTTTTAGGTAGTTTGCAAACATACGTGCACTCCCAAGACTAAAAACTAATTATAAATGCAATATCCTTAATAACCCTGGTATTTTTCCACTAATGACTTACTACTAATAAAATAAATTGTTGAAGCTTTAAATCATTCACTAGAAGCTAGTGAACCACCACTTGAGAAAAAAAGTTACAAGAGAAAATACCTGATCCATTGTTGGTTTCATGGGGTCTTGGCAAGCCATTTGTTTGACTGGATAGCCAAGCACACCCTGATGTGAAGATGTCGTCCAGCGAAAATCCCAAGCTAATCCAAGATGATGAAGAATCTGGACATAATAAAACATCAAAAATCGAAAAGTGGGAAGAGTCAAAACCACTGTTCACCAAAGAGCCATAGAACTTTTTAGCATCAGCACATTTCCTTAGATCTTAGTGAACATCGGCTTGCATTCACATATGAAATCTTTAGTCTATGGGATACAGTTTTGTGAGCAAATAGTAAGATGGAAAGGTATTTGGTGAACATCTCAACACAGTTACTTTTGGAACTTGCAATACTTGGATAAGTTAACTTGACAGTTCTTGCAGAGTGATTAGCTGGTTCAGATCAAAATGACCTTACCCAAGAAACAAAGTATGGCACTGACAGAGTGTTCTAATATTTAAAAGGGGTTGTGACAAGAGAAACCCCATTATCAAATAAAACATATAAACTAATAAGGAGGATACTTATAATTTGGCAACCAAATGACAAGTAAGATTGGAAAAATCTGTTGGGCGTTACGTTAATGTCAATTCCATACCTGAAGTTTCACTATGGTAGAGTATATAAATTCAGTGCTTTCTTCGCTTGCACGGGAAATGGATAACACAAGCTCCTGAAAAAGAGAAAAAAAAAAGAAAATATTCATATCACATAGACGCTAGCAACCTTCCAATACATTGTGATAAAACTGAAATCATGCATTACCTTCTTAGTATCCTTCAGTTTTCCATTAAAGCCATCATAATCTCCTTCTTGCAATGCTCTCAAACAACTGAGAAATAAAAATGTTAAAACATGGACAAAGGACACGCCTGAGGTGGGACTTGGGAGCTAGTGTCTCATGCGCAATTGAGAACTTTTCAAAGCTAAAGAGGCCTTCATCACAACTGCCCGTTGATACTACGACTAACCTTAGAAAGAAAAGCCAAAAACCAGAAATCTAGGGAGACTTCAACTACTCTATCTAAAGACCACCAGCGATTTCAGTATTGATAAGATGTCTGATAAATCCAAAGGTACAGACACGGAAAGATATATAATGGCTAAGAATGGTCATTGGGACATAAGAGTAGAAATGTGTTACCAGTGCAGATTTTCATGATAATTACTGTTCTTGACATGTTGCAGAGGTTGGCAGTGCGTTTTTGGATAAAGTAAAGAAAAATCCCATTTTCCTGCACGCCATGCAGCTTCATACTGCAAGCAAGAAGTAGATTTGCATCTGAATTATTATCCAACCACCAGAACTTGTAACATTGCCTAGTCTTGTTCCATTAACTATTGTTTAATTAACTATCATTAAAGCAGAACTTGAGCCAATGTTCCAACCATTGGTAAATATTGTTGCTAAGCTACTCCTTCAAGATCTTTATTCATCATATCTTTTCTTTATCCCATGGAACATTTATGTATTGACCAACAACCTTATTTAGACATGATACTTCCATTTATCCCAGGGAAATGCATACCTGCAATTCGACGAACTCTGGATCATACTGAAAGCATCCTTCTCGGGACGTCAAGCCCCGGCAATACAGATCCAGTACATGCATACAGCCTGTCTGCTGCAACGACCTAATGACTCCCTTGAACGGTTTTTTCTGGGCCTCCCCTTCACCAAAAACATAATGTCCTGCACTTTTTGTTGGCTGAACTGGTTTCACCTCTAAATTTTCAGAAAGGCTACCAGGCACCACCATTTTCTGTGAGCGTGCTTGCAAGTCATAGTACTCGAGTGCCCTAGTCCAGTTTCCCTCATGCTCGAATGTGATTATTTGAGCAGACAACTTTCAGATTGCATCCATGCAACAAAAACAGAAAGCATTATTCACATATATGAATCCAGCAAAAGATTTTAAAAATGCTGCATATAGATTTGGCCAATTCAATGTTTTTACTATTCAGTACCAATAATAAACAAAGAAAGAATAAATATCTCACATTTCACTTGATTGCCAATATTTTAAGTTAGTTACCCAATTGATTGAGAAAAAAAAATTAGTTATCCAATTTTTATAGGTTTTAGTTGTCTCATTACTTGCTTTTTTTTTTCCTATTGGACCTGTTTCATTTAAAATTAGCAGACTGGTGATCCTGTAGACTCATTTGATATTAACAGCGGAACTGTGTCAGTTTTCTCACAATATTCCGACAGTATGTAACAAAAGGGTTAATGTTACCAGGTTTAGGAAAACTCTGAGTAGCCAACCCTTTCCAATAGGCAAGAGTAGCAAATTTGTGGATGAGACATATAGAGAAGTATTGAGAGAGAGAGAGATTGATGTTTATTCATTTTTTTCAATCATGAGTGTGTGTGGCAATATAATTATTATTTGGAGACAATTAATTATTGAAACTTTTAAATAATTTTATATGTACTCTGTAGGACTATTAATATTAGAAACGAACCTTGTTCGAATGTATAACCCCATACAAGCTGTCAGGCTCATTTATTTTTGTTATCGCAGACACAAGTATCTCAACATGATCCGGTAACTGTTGATCACAAAGAAAAAATGATTAGAAATATGCACAAACAAACCATGCAATTACTCTTATTTGCGATTCCATTTTCTACATGAAGACCATGGAGTTTGCAATTTTATATTGACAATGATTAACGACTCATTAATCAATAAGCATGCCACAAAGCTTATTAGTTATTTGGTTAAGAAATGGAAACCATGGAGGAGGCCAAGTACAATCTAGTTCAATAATCCCTAGTGGATGAAATGCATTACTTACCATATCATGATGAGAAAAATCAGGATCTCCAAGGCTTAGTTTTCCAAATTTTTCCTCACACCAATACTCCACATACATAGAGGCGGTCAGATATGCACCACAAACCTGGTAAAACGAGAAGAGTTATATACTGAATATAACTTCAGAGCCTCTATCTTAAATTCAAAAAGAAAGGGATGACTCACTACTGCTGATCTGGCAACAACAAGATAATCAATGGAAAGCCAGTAAACCTGATCAACAAAAGTCACCCTGTATTATGAAGATGTAAAAAGAAACAAGAGGAATAACTGAATAGCTAACTAGCGCCATATTCAATGATACAAAACTACATAACTGGCAGGGATAAATTCGTTTAGCATGGTTTTAGTATCATTTTATGACTAAATAATTTCTTTTGTCATAAACAAAGTACAACAAGGCATATCATAATCAACAAAACGAAAGGTGTGACACATCACATTTTCCTATAAAACCTAGTTGCAAATTTTAGAAGCCAAAAACAATTTCTTGGAACATCAGACAAAAAAAAAATATTGCATGCGTCAGAAATGCTCATGGTAATAGAAGCTGGTAAACACCTTGTCCCAATTTGTAGTTGTGATCGCTGCCAATCCATTTGGTGCTGTTTCCTGATCTCTAACCTTAACAGCTGTGGAACAAGATCTTGAACTGTAGCTAGAATGCTTAGCATTCTGCAAGAGCAGTTCAAAAATTATTTTGGTCATCTCTCATGTTTCACAAGGATCTTTTATATTAAAGAAAACAAACATAACAAAATTTTTTTACTATGAAGAGAATAGCAGACTATCCCCATGATTAGCATAAATTTCTCTGTTATTGATGTTGAAGCTTATTTCTTATGCAGGATAGTAATTTTTCAGTAGCTTAGAAAACTACTGCAAACAGGTCAGTGCTGAAATCAATACCGTAACCTTTTCTCTCTTAGTTTGTCCAGAAACAGTCGATCTTTCGAGGACATAACACATCCGCAGTTCATTCAGGGTACTTAACATAATTTGCTTCGATTTTGTTAGCTTGTTTGAGTCAATGAAGATATGCTCTTTCACCTGCCAATGGGGATCACAAACTTTAGCCTAAGTGACCACTAATTATCTGGTTCTTATACACAACCCTAGAGGAAATTCATGAAGCAGCTACCAGGCTAGAGGAATTACTTACACTATACAACTAAAATTAGCAAATGACAATTACAATGGTAAGCTCATCAACCAAAACAGACAACCATTATTCTAAGATAGTTTTCAATTCGGCTGTACAAAAAAATTTCAAGATGGGTTCATGATGGGAAACATTACGTATACAAATCTGTACCAATGACAAAACCTGAGAAAGGGAACACAAGGGAAGTGGATTTGACTCAAAAAAAAACAGAGATATCGAGAGAAGAAATAATGCAGGCAAGTAGGAAAAAGAAGCATTACTGGTAGGTCCAATGAAAACAGAAGAGGTACCTGCGACGTAATTAATTCGTGTAAATTGAAATCCGTTCTTATCCTCCCCGCAAGACTAACAATAACACTAGGGAATAGAAGCTCAGATATTTCAGCTTTCAGGATTGCTATGTTCTGGCATAACCTGTCAAACAAAAATTGTAACATGATCCACTCAAAGCAAGATTTTACTTGAATATTTTAAAAGGTTAACTCTTGTAAATAGGAATCGAACAGATACCTTAGCGGGACATCCTCACAAAAAGCGATCATACAGTACACAAGCTGACAAATCCATCTATCAAAGTTTTTATTATCTGTGGACCACACTTCCGACTTCTCCAGTGAAAAGTTCTCAGCTGGGGCGAAATGAACCATTCATGAGTAATTTAAAAAGAGGGAATGAAACATAAATGAAGTTTGTCTACCCAGCGATATTCATATCATGTGCAGAATTTAATAGAGGCACTTATATACGTTAACTGAATTGTATAACAATCCCAGGCACTCTTAGTCTGATAATTAATCAGGATAACTTTGCACAATTGCAAGCAACGGCCAAAAAGATTTCATATGCCTAATGAGTCATGACTTCAACAGTACCCTCTACATATTTCTTTTTAGGTTGCATCAAAAATTAGATAGTCAATAATAATAAATAATAGCCGTCTTCAGTAACATTAGATTTCGGTTTCAGTCATTTCTAGAGAAACACTTACAACTAGAAACTTAACAATAAAAAAACTCATAGCATCAGGAAGGAGGAATGGTCACGGACAAAGAGAGTCCTACATAGATATTTTGTTTACTAAGATCTTTGCCACAATGTCAAGGTTCATGGAATACTTAAACTACCTTCGAACTGCTTTTGGCTATCCAGTAAGATCTTTTCCACAATGTCAACGTTTAAGCCCCTGCCATGCACCTACAAAAAAAACAATCAAGAAAATAAAAAATAAACGAAGAAAAAACACATGAACAGGCAGAGAGTTTTGAACTTAGGACAGATAAGCTAACAAGATTTTGAAAATCCAATAGACATGATTTAGTTTTTAATGTAGTCTCTGTGTATATATATATTAATAAACATCATAATATGATTCTTGAAATCAATTTGAACAACTATCTCAAAGAACGATTTCTTATATATCCTTTGACATCATCATTCTGTTGATAAAAACAATACCTGGCCATGGGAACAATTCTCCATTATACAAATTATCTGAGAAATAACAACCCCTGAAAGGTTGCAGACAACCAGAGAGCTAATGCAGAGAAAACGCTTACCTCAATCGAAGATCTCTCACATAAATCGAAAGATGATAATGCTCGTTGGCCCCTTTCGGTTGAAAGAATTCCCTAAAATAAGGATACAGGGATATCTATAAAGCTAGGAAAAAAAAAATAATAATAAATAAAGCAAAACTTGCAAACAATTAGCCTTTCCAGACAAGAGACAAGCTAGTACAGAATAAATCTCTAAATGAGGCACAACCCCCTATAATCCATTACAATGGGAATGGTATTAGGCATCTTTTGAGTAAATATTAACGCACAAAAGTCAGAAAGATTCATAACTTTCATGTATATGATAGTTGATTACTTCATTATCAATATATCATACACTCACCTAGAAAAAATATGAGACAATAATGATTTGATTTTAACCTGAATCTGACAAACATGCTAAAATTCAGACCATTATGAAAAACTTAGATCATAGCCAAACATTATAAAATTTAGTGCCACGATCAAATTACTACAGTCAAATCAAAACCTAAGACCCATGAATCAATTGACTAGAAAAAAAGAATCAAGCATGGAACTGGATTATGGATAGGTAGAAAAGTTAAAACACTGACCCGAAGGGTTTGAGATGTTACGTCAATAATCTTTACAGATTCATCCAAAAGATACTTCTTCAAAATTTTCAGCAGTGCGACAAGGGTTTCATCAGATATGCCGTTCTCAGTAAAAGATCTCACTTTTGATCCTGTATTATGGCTTAAAAACTGAAGATCATGCATGGAGCCTAACTCCCCAGGAAGATGGAAAACAACAGAGTGGGGGTCCCTAAGACCAACCTACAGTAAAAATAAAAGAAAATAAGACCATAAAATCAAATTCGCCAAGCAAGAGATGCTGACCACAAAAAAAATGACAGATACCCTAGAAAGAAAATCAGACACCAGGAGTCTCATACTATCTGCTTCATCAGAGGCAGACACACGGACAAGAGTCCACACAGCATTTACAATTTCATTGTCAGACTGCCAAAATGTTTCTGCAGCTTCAACATTTTTCTTTTCTTCAGAAACTTCAGAAGCTATGAGCTTGTTATGCAGTGCTTGGAGACTGCAAGGACATGATAAGTTGATAAATTGCAGTAATGTGATGAGTAGAGGACTAAAGGTAGTAGACTCTCCACAAAAGCTTCATTAGACATGTTCATGATAAGGATAACAACTTTGTTGCTATCAAGGTAAAAGCTATATTGAAAGAAATACACTCTGCCTTCTAATGTAACTAGTAACACAGACTGAGAAATCAAACATTTCACCCATGTGCACAACCTAGAGGCTCCGGTAGCTAGTCCACAGAGAATGAAACGAAGTAGCTCAGACATCACATAAACTTTCTCTTTTCTCTCGTGACAGTGTTTCTTTGTGATTAGAAAATAGTCTTCAAAGTAAAATAAAAGGAACCAAAAGTAATCTTAATGTACAGTTACTATTCTAACTTTCTAAGCAAACCAAGGTACATAGGGTAACCTTCATGCAAATCTGAGGATAAATTAACTCGTGAAAGATAAAATTGATACCTCTTGGAAAGGAATCTCGGTGGAAGATAACAAGATCTTCTAGCGCACTATTGGACAGTTGAACAGAAAAGAAACAAAAAGTTGGATAGTGATCGAACTCCAATAAAAATGTAATCATTAGAAAATGCACTGTGCTGGACCTTCAACAGATGATTCCTTGGAGAATATTTTTCGCATATCTTTGTGTATGATTCACGAATGTCATGAAAAATTTCCATATCAGGGAATGGTTCCAAATCCTGACATAGATGAACAAATCAGAAGAGAATTGATTATTCCGGGAACTGATAGGACAAAAGGAAAGCAGCTTTATATGTAAAATACCTACTCTGATATCTTCATCGAGAGAAGCATCTGAATTAAAAACTAGCTTTTGTAGCAAATTCACGAGTTGAGATGACTTGGAACGTTTGGTATCTGCCTCAGCATCAATGCAGCATGTAACCAGCTTTGAGACCAAAAACTAAAAGCCAGAGAAAAGGTGAAACATTTCAGAACGAATAATAAAACCCCTTGGTAATTCAAAAGTGTACCCACGTAATAACATTAAGTAACACATACCTGGAGTTGGTCACCTAGTACACTAACAATTTCTTTGGCCGGATTGCTTTTGATCGAATCCAACAAACAGGATGCTATACTACAACACTGGTCTTGTAATGAGGGACAGCCGATAAATTGTCCAACAAGGTTGAATATGTAACTGAAAGAGACCACAATTAAGATCAAAGAAGTTTTTAAAAAGCGAAAATAGAGATCCACTGTACTACAACACTGGTCTGGTGATGAGGGATAGCTGATAAATTCTCAAACAAGATTAAATACGTAACTGAAAGAGACCACAATTAAAGATCAAAGTTGATTGTTAAAGCTAAAATACAAACTCACGCTTCAATGCCATTGAAATTTTAACTTACAGATGACAATCAAGTTTAATAGCAGAACAAAGAATGTAGCCTTGGCTTCTTAAATATCAACTAAACATTTAAAGTGGAAGTTACTCTCACCAAAAGAAACACACTATGCAAAAGCTACTCTAGGAGAAACTATTATGATAATCAGTATCTTGCTTTTAACAAATGAGTTGAAGAACCCATCTTCTAACATCTACAGCAACATAGTTACCACTCACGAGAAAAACCCATGTGGTCAAGCTCAGAGCTAACAGCTCAAAAAAATCCGAAGAAATCAGAAAAAAAATAAAGTAAAATAATAGTCACTTTCACGTAAAAGAATTTGAGTAGTCCACTTTAGTGTTACAGAATTTTGACTATTACCAATCAAATAAGAATCAATAGGTAAAGAATTCTGCTCACTTTAAGGAACTTGGAACTGAAGCTCTATGACCAAGAAGAATTGTAAGCTCTTCAAGAGCGGCCAAATGATGGCGTGCATGCCGATGATGGCGTGCTGCTGACATTCTGTAGTGCATTTCTGTGATGAACTGCGAAAAAACAAAAACAAAAATATTGTGACTGAAGTATGTAGAGGAAAAAACTTCGACAAATTAAAATTCACCATGAAGACTCTATCCGGGCGAAAAATGTTTATTCTGTCAGCGATTGCCGCATCGTTATGATAATCAGGGCTGCATAAACCAAGTAAGACCTTATAAAAGGAAAAAACCTAAAATAATAAGTCTACATCAAGTGAGCCAAAAGATTTACGGTTCTAGAAAACCATCCACAATCGTTTGAACCGCAAGCGAAATGGTGGCACGAGAAAAAGCAGGAAGGGGGGGTTCTGGTGAAGAAGAAGCACATGATAAAACAAAACTAACAATAGACACCTGAAAATAAAACAAGTTGTCCATTAGAGATTCAATATGTTATATTCATAAAACTAGGATCTCCAAAAACATGAAATTAAAACATCCTACTTTTGATCTTGGATCTGAAGATTTGATCATTTAATAACAGAATTTTGAAATTTTCCACCACAAACACAAAAGACAGATTGCTGGAATCATGAGTAAAAGGTACAGGTATCCTACCATATTCTGTTTGATTAGCTTATCCCTCTCATTCTCGCTGATCTCACCTACATACAATATTGAATTCTGAAGCACCATTGCACCTTTATCACATTCTGCCGTTTTACTACAGTGCAATCCCATACATATTGAAAATATTGGCACAAAATTTTCTTTTACCAACACAACCACTGGTTGGCCAGCCATCTGCAAATTATAAGACAGTGTCAATGAAATAGAGTTAGGAAAGGTTCACATCACTAACGTCATCATAAGGACCCATACAAAAATAGAAGACAAAGCAACCANAATGAAATAGAGTTAGGAAAGGTTCACATCACTAACGTCATCTTAATGACCCATACAAAAATAGAAGACAAAGCAACCAAACTTTGTCCATTATTATAAATTTCACTGAAAAGTCCTTTAAGCATCTCCATACAGTGATATTGGAGTCTTCCTAAACGTTCAATTATGTCCATAAAAGATGCAAGGAAGCACCTTACCTTAGCTATCCAATCAAGGTTAGCCTGATCTTCATGCAACAGAAGAGCTGGAAGTAGCCAATGGGAACAAAAGTGGATGAAATATTTCGGTTCAGCATTTGGAATGAATAGCTGACTTGTCTGCAACAAAACAACAACAAAATGCTAAAATGTACCCATTCAATTCTTCGAGCTGCCACAATGTAGGACATATTGCTAGATATCCAAAAGAAAATGTTGCTATTTCATTCTTTTTCACTGGTAGTTTACTTTACTTTTTATTGAAGACCCACGTGCAAGGAAAANAATAATATATCCATCACAAGAAAAGAACTGCTTGATTTCAGAAACAGAGAATGTCAACTTGCAGCATACCTCAACAAGACCAGCTAAACTGACACCACATGCAATCCAGAAATAGAGGATCGGGCCCAATAGTTCCTCCAGGTACTGCACAGAAAAGTTTAAAAAGAGATGTAGATATTGTCACCCCGTGAGATTTATATCAGGTATATAAAGAAGAGTTATCATGCAGGTGTGGAAGCGATAAAGAAACGAGAACCAATAAGAACACCTTAAACCTAGATGGGTAATGGAGTTGTGCTGATAGATTGTCAAGTGCAGCGATTATTAATTCCCTAGTAGGAAAAAGGCCAGATAAGTACAAGAAAATTTC
>OVBH01000011.1:0-14717 GCA_900406485.1 Physaria acutifolia | reverse complement strand
TTTTTTTTTTTTTTTTTTTTTTTTTTTTGCATCAACGCGTATAATTTTTATTTTTATTTTTAATTTATTTGGTGCAGAAGAAGAAGAAATACGTAGGAAATAGGAGCGACTTTCAAAGACGAACGAACAAGCATTCGAGAGAAGGCTGTGATTTTGGTTCCTCTCTGTTTCTAGTTTTCCACCGTTGATTCAGATCTCTTCCTACCGCATTCTTTGGCGACGAATCGACGCTTTGAATTGATAGTGGTGCATTCTAGTATTCGATTTTTTTCCTGTTGGATTGGTTCGGGGTGAAACGGATATGGTTCGATCGGGTAGTTTGCGCGTCGATTCGTCGGGTAGTCACCAACGGACTCCGTCTCAAACGGTGACTTTGGGTCATATTCATCCACAGGCTCCGACTCATCGTACCGTTTACTGTAATGATCGGGAGTCTAATCAACCCGTCCGGTTTCAGGTACGTCGGAGTTATACTAGTGTTGATGGTTGTGTTTTGTTTTGAAACCGATCACAGGACATGCGCATTGGAATTTGTGC
This sequence comes from Physaria acutifolia, assembly GCA_900406485.1. Taxonomy (NCBI): domain Eukaryota; kingdom Viridiplantae; phylum Streptophyta; class Magnoliopsida; order Brassicales; family Brassicaceae; genus Physaria; species Physaria acutifolia. The sequence goes on along the minus strand of OVBH01000011.1, from coordinate 14,180 downwards.
TGCTTAGATTCATCGATCTGATTTGTGTGTGTGTGTGTTGATTGTTATTCTGATGCATGTGTTGTTGATTGTTTCAGGGTAATTCGATTTCTACAACCAAGTATAACATTTTCACATTTCTGCCCAAGGGCCTGTTTGAACAGGTATGTTTAATTACGCATTGTTATCCTTTATTGCTTGGATTTGCAGTGATCAAGGGTTGAAATCATCTCAACGTTGTTAACTTGGTACCCATCATGTAGCTAGGAGTTCGTGTTTTCCAAATCCTACTAGCTTAATGGAATCCTAGGATTTAGCACCGTGATCTTGTTCTTTTTCATGGAACCCTTGAATAGTCTTGTCTGTGATGTACTTTTCTTTCAAGACAAGTGTGAATTATTTCCTATGAAATTAGGATCAAAGTTGTAAATGAAGAGACAACTTATGTGCATTGGCAACACTCTATAAATATTTGCGGTCCTTTCCACAAGACTTCTCTGTTATTTGTTGTGATATGAGTTATAGTGTGTTTCCTGACAGTTTAGGCGCATAGCAAACATATACTTCCTTGGAATTTCTTGTCTTTCAATGACACCAATAAGGTATGTTTAACTCCTGAAACTGTGGTATAATAAGTTACCTTGTGGTATTTTGACATCCTATCCATAGAACATCCGTGTTCTGGCTAGGTCAACTGATTAATCTATGCATAGTATATGCAGTTATTAACTCGATATACTGTTTTATCATGTAGCCCTGTGAGCCCGATAACAAATGTAGCTCCACTGTCGATGGTGCTTCTTGTTTCTCTGATTAAAGAGGCTTTTGAAGACTGGGTAAGCTCCTCTGTTTTTCTTTTTTGCTTTTTTCTCTATTAAATACCCGGTTTCTCCTTGTTTTGGAATAGAATTGTCTCAGCGCTTAAATAACCTGTTCAAGTTAGAATATACGTTTGAGTCTCAAGACTCAACTTTTGAATCCTTCTACTGATAATCTGGTGCAGAAACGGTTTCAAAATGACATGTCCATAAATAATAGCACAGTGGAGATCTTACGAGATCAACAATGGGTACCTATTTCCTGGAGAAAGTTGCAAGTTGGAGATATTGTCAAGGTTAGTCTTTATTTTATTTTATTTTATTTTAATAGAGGTGAATTCATTCATGATTAGACAAAATTCATTTTGGTTACATTATGTATTTTTTTTGTGTTTTAGTGCACTGTTGGCACACATATTTAGTTGTTTCTTGTTTGTACGGTGCATTATAGTTGTCTAATAGAGTTCCACAACCTGTATTCATGTTGTTGTGCTGCTTTCCTCTGTGGTAACTTCTTCCGTCCTATCCTATAACTTGTTGACAACATTTTAATATTTTATACTGGCTTCTTTTATAAAAGTCATTCGTAAAAGTGTAAAATATTGACTAACATAACTTCATGCTTTGCTGGCCTCTGGCAAAGATGCTGTGTTTATGGAATTTATGTTTGTTGTCTACATTTTAAAGTTCCAATTCTCCGAGGTGAGGGACAATGCTATTAAGAGAGAAAAAATAATGGTTCAAATTTCCTGGCACTCTGTTGTAGTAAACTTTAGCTACCACTATGGTTTGTCAATGGTTTTAAGAACAGAGTGATAGACATAGACTCACTTCTCGACATAACCCCAAATCCACCAAATAGTCATCTGCCTAATTTTTTTTTTTTACTTCCTTGGTACTTATAGTTATACCGCCAGCAATCATTACAGTGTCACGTAATTGGGTAAAGTAATACTGCGCTACGTAGCCCCAGCTGCTCTTGAACTTTTGCTTTTACTTGGGTTGAGACTTGAGACATTGCACGCTTCTTCCTTTACTTTGCTTCTAATTTATCATATAGGATTCTCCAAGGGGAATGACAATGTCGATAATTTTCCAGGCAATCTGTTAGGTAGTGAGCAATTTTTTACTACCTATGGTTCGTCTAGAAATATAAGAAACAGAGAGAAAGATATAGATAGAGACTCACTTCTTGGTCCAACCCCAGAATCCACCCAATTTTCATTTGCTTAATTTTTTTTACTTCTTTGGTACTTATACCACCGGCTTTGCTGGCTATTTCAATAAGGATATTAACATCACTCATTACATTATAACCTAACTGAGTAAAGCAACACTGGCTTCCGGCTGGTCCTGAACTTTGCTTTTACTTAGGTTGAGAAACTTTGCATGCTTACGACGTTCATGAGATTAACAGTCTTACTGCATACCTTCTTTGCATTATTTCAGAGATTTGTTCCCTTTGAATATTAAATATGATCTTGATTTTTCAGATTAAAAAAGATGGATTTTTCCCAGCAGATATTCTTTTTCTGTCGAGCACTAATCCTGATGGTATCTGCTACGTTGAGGTGCTTCTCTTGACAGCCCCTTTAAATTATCATACTGCTGTCTCTTTGTCCAGGGCAAAGTTGTTAACAAAAGCTTTTTCTTAACGAGTATATGTTCATATGCTTTTCCCTATAAGTGCAGACTGCAAACCTAGATGGAGAAACAAATTTAAAAATTAGGAAGGCCCTTGAAAGGACATGGGATTTCTTGGTACCAGAGAAAGCTTATGAGTTTAAAGGTTAGCCTACAGCTGTGTTGTCATGCAATATGCTTTTCGATGGATATGAACCTGTTGCAGTGACATATAGTACTTATGTACTACGAATTAGAATGCAAATAGAGTTTGCTGTTTCAGGTGGTTTGGCATATTATTTTTTGTTAGAGATATAGTTGTATGGATTTTATTATTATACATTGGATCATTACCTTCTAGTAAGAAAAAATGAATCTAGCTGAAAGACGTTCACCTGGGTCAGATTACTATTTTGAGTTAGATCACATTCTGATGAACGGGCAAGCATCACCAGAAAATGGAAGCAGATTCTTATGTAGCAGTTGATTTATCATTTTTTAGATGTTTGTGTGGCTCTTTTAAAGAAAGATGTTATGGTTAAATGCATGGTAGAAAGATGTTAGATGTTTGTATGGCCCTTTCTTTCACCTGATTAACTTCACATTTGTTAGATGTTTGTGTAAGGAAGCAATTTTTCCTTAGTTCTGGGGGTGCTTCATTTTATTCATTTTTATCCTTCGTTTCAGTGTGATTGTGATGTAACTTTCAAACACGTGTCTTCTCTTTCTTCAACATCTCTGTCTTTTAACATGCAGGTGTAATTCAATGTGAGCAACCAAACAATTCTCTCTACACTTTTACTGGGAACCTTCTAGTCCAAAAGCAGACGTTACCTCTCTCTCCTGACCAGCTTTTATTGCGTGTATGATTGACTGTTACAGCTGTTGGCTTTTTTTCCTTTCTGATTTGTTTTTGTAATTCCGTGCTTTTGTTATGCATGATTTTTCGTTGCTTTAGATTATGTTTTCTACTTGTGAGATATCTTGATATTTTTTTTGCAACTTTTTATCCTTGGCTATTAACAGTATTCTTAGCAAATTTCCATGCATGTATTCCAGAGCTTTATGTCCTAGATTTAACAATATTCTGAGACGTTTGATATCTACAATTTTTTCAGGGATGCAGTCTAAGGAACACAGAATACATAGTTGGAGCTGTAGTTTTTACTGGTCATGAGACGAAGGTAAATTGTTGTGGAGCTTGTTTTATGAGAAGCTAGCTTTACGAACATGCGTTTCTAGCTGACAGGATTCCTGTATTTTAATATTATTCTATAGTTCCTACTTCGTTGTATAGTTTCTACGCATACAATCTGATGGTGAATTCTACATATATAGGTGATGATGAATGCCATGAATGCTCCTTCTAAAAGAAGTACGCTGGAAAAAAAGCTTGACAAACTCATTATTACAATTTTTTGTCTCCTTGTCACAATGTGTCTGATTGGAGCAATAGGCTGGTCTGGTTTCTCGTCAATCTTGTGATATCATCTCTAGCTTGATTGTTATATGCTTTAGTTCCCATGGCTTGTTGTGATACATTTATCTATATTTGGTAATTTACAGTTCAATCGTGACGGATCGTGAGGACAAATACTTGGGTCTTCATAAGTCAGATTGGGAATACCGTAATGGACTCGCGGTAAATATTGTGTAGATGAAGTTGATTTCCTTCTACAGTTCTACTTCTGGATTGCTGATTTGTACCACAATGTTTCTATTTGCTATTACAGATAGGGTTTTTCACCTTTTTCACGCTAGTTACTCTGTTCTCATCTATTATACCAATCTCCCTTTATGTTTCTATCGAGGTATGTCTCTTCTAGTATCCTATTCTAACTATCTGCACTACAAGGAATAGCATTGTGAATCATCTCTATTTTTTCTCCTTTAACAAAACCCAGATGATCAAGTTTATCCAGTCGACCCAGTATATCAATCGAGATCTTAACATGTATCATGCTGAAACAAATACCCCTGCTTCGGCCAGGACTTCCAATTTGAATGAGGAGCTAGGACAGGTAACTATCATTCCATGCTGCATATTGACACTACTAACCCATGCTACAGACTGTTACTTGTATGATATAGATATATATTTTTGTTTATAGTATTTTAACTGTTAATTATTATCCTAAACATATACTTTGGTAATGTTCTCACTTCAGTTGCAATTACTATGGTATCATTCAGGTGGAATACATATTTTCTGATAAAACCGGAACGCTGACGAGAAATTTGATGGAGTTCTTTAAATGTTCAATTGGAGGCATAAGTTATGGATGTGGAATCACTGAAATAGAAAGAGGAATTGCTCAGCGTCGTGGCTTAAAAGTTCAAGAGGTATTATTTATTTTCAGATGGTGATGGTAACATGCCTAATTTGATGCGATGGTAACATGCCTAATTTGAACCGCTACAAATATCCTCAGGAGGAAAGGTCAACTGGTGCGATAAGAGAAAAAGGATTCAATTTTGATGATCCAAGGCTAATGCGGGGAGCATGGAGAAACGAACCTAATCCTGATCTTTGCAAGGTGCCTTACTTTCTTTCCCTAAAGATTTGGCTTACAATCACTTTTAAGAATTGTAATAGCTAAGAGGTGATGGGTTATAGGATTTTGTTGGATGAAGTGTGGTTTATGGTTGATAAAGGGTTTAACTTGTAAGGTTATAGCTTAAAAATTTTCTTTTTGTTTTAGCCTTTTAGCTTTGACCACGTCTCAATCCAAGGCCTTTGTTCTGGGAGCCTTAACTAAAAGAACCTCAGAATTATTCAGACTGAAATGCCTTATTAAATTGTTGAGGTCTTGGTTTTGGGTTCAAGATTTCTGCTGTGTCTATTTTCGGGCATGCCCGTACAAATGCAAATGCAAATATGATTTAACTCAAGATATTATACTTTTAAAAACTTTTAGGAACTTTTTAGATGTCTGGCCATCTGTCACACTGTGCTTCCTGAAGGTGATGAGTCCCCTGAGAAGATTGTTTATCAAGCCGCATCTCCAGATGAAGCTGCATTAGTTACTGCTGCCAAGAATTTTGGATTCTTTTTTTACAAGTAATTGTCATTACATTTCTATTTCCAAAACTAACTTGAAATTGCAAGCTATCTAACAAGATATTATTGAAGTTACTTAACTTGCCCCATTATGCCTAGTTCTAAATTTTAGATTCTCATCCATGGGTGCTTTTATTTCTCAAGTCTCTTTTAGGTTGTTTGAGACTACTTTCATGAATTTACAGGCGTACTCCAACTATGGTCTATGTTCGCGAATCTCATGTGGAGAAGGTGGGAAAGATTCAAGATGTGGCCTATGAGATTCTTAATGTTCTCGAGTTCAACAGGTCTATATGACAATTAATTGTTTGTTGATTTTCTCTTGTCAATGATGTAAGCATACTAATAAACTTTTACACAATGCATAACAGTACAAGGAAGCGCCAGTCTGTTGTATGTCGTTTCCCAGATGGAAGACTTGTACTCTACTGTAAGGTAATAGTATTTAAGTAATTGGTTCTCTGTTTACTTCCAGGTCGATGTTTGATCAATTCTGGGAACATTGTCAACAGGGTGCTGATAATGTAATCTATGAGAGATTGGTTGATGGTATGGACGATGTTAAGAAAGTTACGAGAGAACATTTAGAACATTTTGGGTCTTCTGGATTGCGTACCCTTTGCCTAGCCTATAAAGATTTAGACCCTGAAACCTATGATAGTTGGAACGAAAAGTTCATCCAGGCCAAATCTGCATTACGAGACCGTGAGAAAAAGTTAGATGAGGTATACCATTATCTCGTACCTATTTTCTTCTCTGTGCTTGTCACAACATTCTCTTGAGTAAACTTTCAAGAAAATTCCAAAGGTTAAATTTGGGTTCCAGGAGCGTCTAAACTTGTTTGTTCAAATTATATGATTTTGTCCTCGAGTAGTGTGAATGATTTGATCCCTAAGTATAGTTTCTGAGTCGCCAGGACCTAGTCAATAATTATAGTTGATGAATGTGAGGTATCTCGATTCATGAAGGTGGCAGAACTTATTGAAAAGGATCTTATCCTCATCGGTTCAACTGCAATAGAAGACAAGCTTCAGGAAGGGGTACCTTTCTGCATAGAAACCTTATCAAGAGCTGGAATTAAGATCTGGGTGTTAACCGGGGACAAGATGGAAACGGCTATTAATATTGCATATGGTAGGGTGTACGGGAAACTTTTTCTCTGAGATTTTATCTTTTCTATCTCCCACTTTAATATCTGCGCTTTGACTCTGTTATGCTACAGCATGCAACTTGATCAACAATGAAATGAAACAATTCATCATCAGTTCTGAAACGGATGCAATCAGGGAAGCTGAAGAAAGGGTAAATATTTTTTTGAATTTGTCTTTTAAATGTGGGATTTTAATAGAATGATCATTTTAGTTGTCCCTTTTATTAATAAAAGAATCTATATTAGGGTGATCAAGTTGAGATTGCTCGTGTTATCAAAGAAGAAGTAAAAAAGGAGTTGAAAAGGAGCCTTGAAGAAGCTCAACACTCTCTGCATACCGTAGCTGGACCAAAATTGGCTCTCGTTATTGACGGAAAATGTTTAATGCATGCATTAGACCCGAATTTACGGGTGATGCTGCTCAGCTTGAGCTTAAACTGTACTTCAGTTGTATGCTGCCGTGTTTCTCCGTTACAGAAAGCACAGGTAATTTCAAAATAAGTTTGTCTTGGCAAGGCCTTTAATGGGGGTTATATTATTGTTCTGGGGGTTTTGTTGTCAAAATTGGCAATGACATATCTTCTTGAGTTTAATTATGGCACTTAAATTTCATATTCAACAATTAACTTTTTTTTTGTGTTCTGTGAACCGTACTCGAAATTCTAATATATGTGAATTAATTTCAGGTGACAAGCTTAGTGAGAAAAGGGGCACAAAAGATTACACTTAGTATTGGTGATGGTGCCAATGATGTTAGCATGATTCAAGCCGCTCATGTTGGTGTGGGAATAAGTGGGATGGAAGGAATGCAAGCTGTGATGGCTAGTGATTTTGCCATTGCTCAGTTCAGATTTCTTACAGATTTGCTTCTTGTCCATGGACGGTGGTCATATCTTAGAATCTGCAAGGTTGGTTTTCTCTCTTGCTACAATTGTACCTTAGATTTTTGAATGTTCTAACAATCTTTTTCTTGGCAGGTTGTCATGTATTTTTTCTACAAGAATCTTACCTTTACTTTGACTCAGTTTTGGTTCACATTTAGAACTGGATTTTCTGGGCAAAGGTTCTATGATGATTGGTTCCAGTCGTTGTATAACGTTGTATTTACAGCTCTTCCTGTCATCGTCCTTGGGCTGTTTGAGAAGGTACTAGCTTTTCTCAGTCTCTACTTTATTCAAAAAGAATATTCATCTTCATTTGTTTAATAACGGCATCTCTATGTTATGCTGTTGCTAGGATGTGAGTGCATCCCTTTCAAAAAGATACCCCGAACTGTATAGAGAGGGAATAAAAAACTCATTTTTCAAATGGAGAGTCGTAGCAGTATGGGCTTCTTCTGCTGTGTATCAGTCTTTTGTCTGCTATCTCTTTGTGACCACCTCATCTTTCGGTGCTGTAAATTCATCAGGCAAAGTATTTGGTCTCTGGGATGTTAGCACAATGGTGTTCACATGTCTGGTGATTGCTGTGAATGTGCGCATTCTTTTGATGAGCAATTCCATTACCAGATGGCACTATATAACAGTTGGTGGGAGCATTCTTGCATGGCTAGTTTTTGCTTTCATATACTGCGGGATTATGACACCACATGATAGGAATGTAAGCTGTTTTTGCTTTCATTTTTTTTTTTGGGTTCATAACTTTGCAAAATCTTATTTCCTTCTTTTCTGGGTCTATGCAGGAAAATGTCTACTTTGTCATATACGTCCTGATGAGTACATTCTATTTCTACTTCACATTACTGCTTGTTCCCATAGTCTCTCTTCTAGGAGATTTCATCTTCCAAGGGTAAGAAAATCAAGATTTATCTATATTAATTTAGATCATAGGTTAGTAATATAGTTTTGACCTGAATACACATGTATTGTAAGGATTAAGACGTGAAAGAATCTGATGCTTGCAGGGTGGAGAGATGGTTCTTCCCATATGATTATCAGATAGTTCAAGAAATACATAGGCACGAGTCAGATGCAAGCAAGGGAGATCAGCTGGAGATAGAAAACGAGCTGACACCACAAGAGGCGAGAAGCTATGCGATATCCCAATTGCCTCGGGAGCTGTCAAAGCACACTGGGTTTGCATTTGATTCACCAGGTTATGAATCCTTCTTTGCATCTCAGTTAGGTATTTACGCGCCACAGAAGGCGTGGGATGTTGCAAGGAGAGCCAGTATGAGGTCGCGGCCTAAGGCACCGAAGAAGTAGAACTGATATATGATTTATATTAAAACCGATAATATGATAATAGTATTGCTAATTGTCTTTGTTAGGGGCTTTAGTCGATATGTAGAAATTGTACCTCTTAGGTGTTTTATTTACGTTTGTGTTTCTTTTTAAAACGCCAATTTTTGACAGCTCCATTCATGACACTCGTGGAGAGGCAAGCATTATTAGATTACTTCTTCCCAATGTACATAAAAATTTGATTTTATTACACGTTTTGAGGTCACTATTTATCCTCTTTTATGTTCTCTTGTTTCTTATCCTCGTCTCATTGTATGTCAGATGTTTGTTTATACATTTGGAGTCCTATAAACAATCCCTTTACACAACGAGTAAATGGTTTGGGAGGACAAAATAATACCATTGGTACACACTGTTAGTCTATTACACACCAAAAGTGACAGAAATTGGGAGCTCTAACTTCAAACATTTGAGATATAAAATCAGCTAAATCAAAACATATTATATAAAAAAAGTTTTATCAAGACGATAATTCACGATAGTGCGATACGGGTCAATTAATTTTGATACAACCGTTAAATTGTAATTTTCAAATTTAAATTATTTCTATTAAAAAATTTACAAACTAAATATTTACATATTTCGATAAAATTGTTAATTTAAAAATTGTGAAAATGCTACGAATATTTTTTAATTACCATCTGGTTAACATTTTCAAACCTTACGTTATATGTCAAAATTCAATGAATACTTTTTTTTGTGTAAATGGAAACTAATCTCAATATTTTAAAATATTTTAATTTTCTTAAAGAAATTTAAATAATTTTGGAAACTCAATCTTATTATATAAAACATGATAAAGACGATAATTCACGAATGTGACACGTGTCAAGTAATTTTGATCTCAACCGCTAAATTATAATTTCCAAATTTAGATTTTTAAAAATTGATTCTCAATTAAAATTTTTGAAAACTAAATATTTACATGTCTTAAAAATTGTTTAAATCCTACGAATATTTTAAGTTAACATCCTATGAATATTTAGTTAACATTTACGGACCTTAATTTATATGTCAAAATCTTAGGAATATTTTTTANTTTAAAATGGAAACTAATCTTAATATTTTTCAAATTGTTATTTTTCTTGAAAAAATTAAATAATTTTGGAAACTAAATATTTAAATTATATTAATCGGAAAATAACTATTTAGATTATAATAAATTCAAATAAATTATAATTTATTTGATAAATGAATAAATATTTTAAATTTATTTTATTTCTTTAATTAACTATCATGTGAATATTTATTTAATTAAGTATCTCGTACAATGCACAAAACCAATCAATATTTCGTATAAAATAAACTTTGATCGAGTGAAAATCTAGTTTTTATTTTAAGTTTGAAGTTCCATTTATAAGACTTTAATCATCACTATATGTACCTCGTAAAGAGAAAGAAACAATTATCAGTTTTTCTTTACACATTGATCCTTCATCTCTTATTCTGAAAGTTCTTATAGATTTTTCTTGTTAACCACAAAATCCTTCAATTTGTAGTGCTCAGTTTTACTCATTCCACCACCTCGTGTATGATTCTCAGGATATCCCTGAATGTTCTCTATCTCGTCTGCTCGAGTGGGGCAACTTTGTTCTTACCCACGAAACAAGATTGTATCTTTTGCACTGGTTAATCACATATCTTTGTATATGCTGAGGCGGTTCTGTTTCTCCACTGTAAGGCTCAAGAGCTATACGGATCCGTTAGTTAGTTGAGCGCTGAATGTAGAAGTCAGAATGCGATTCAACTTAGTCCTTTTGTCCCAGCTCGGCCACCATTTTTTTTTTCATGGAAATTCCTCCTGAATGGTGGGTCTTGGTAGGGGTTGAATTTGAAATATGTGGTCGATAGGGAGATTATGGGTGTAGTCTCGCTTCCTCGCGCACAAAGTACTTTTATGCTGCTGCGAGAAAGCAAGGCTACATCCATAATCTCCCTATTAACCATAGATTTCAGATTCAACATGCACCAAGATACACCATTGAGGAGGCCTTCCTTCTACCAAAAAAATGGTGGCCAAACTGGGATAAAAGGAGTAAGTTGAACCGCTTTTACAGGCAGCACCCAATTAAATAACAAAATCTGTATAGCTCTTGAGCCTTACAGTGGACAACGGAACCACCTCGACATGTACAAAGATATGTAATTGACCAATGCAAAAAATGAACGCTACAACGCTACAAATCCCTGGGAAATTCCTTTCAGGTAACTTCACTCAGCATCTGCATAAAAAGCATTTTGCATCATTCACTTGTATTTTAATTCATGGGATGGTGTTTTGATTGCTTAGGTTTAATGTTTGGTTGAAGGTCAAATACTATGGCACTATGGCATATCATCGGTCTTTGATTATTGCTGGATTTGGTACGCTTGAGGATAATAATATCTTGATCACATCACTAAAGAAGTAAACCTTTTCTTCTTTCACAATCATCGCTTAAACTAAGAAGCTGACATCTCAAACATATTGATAACCTCATTTAAGGCTTTCTCGCTGCCTACCTTTCTTTAGCAGTATATCTTGTTAAAAGGGCAAAGAACAAGACAATTAAGTAGAAATAGTCCATCATAAAATTACAGAAACTAGTTTTATATAATGGATAGATAGTCTTCTACAAACCTTTTCCAACATTAACCTCAACAAAAAAAAAGAAAAATAAGATGGTAAGTATCGAGTTCAAGTCAGAGAAATAATAAAATAGAGGCATCTACAATGATACAGCAGCAAACAAACTTTGAAAAAAAAAAAAATAGAAATGGTAAAGAAAGAGGAAATCACAAAAAATAATCAGGGGTCTTGCGGGTGGTATCGGGTTCGACCTGTCTAGGTGCTGGATCGAACTGAAGAAAGTTCTGTTCCATCTTCTCTCCAATCTCAAGAATTGCTGCCATGTTTCCACATCTGTAACAGTAGTTTGGTGCACTAAACACTGTCACTACGTTCTTATCCTATCAACATCACACACACCAAATGTTTCAGCTGACAACATGAGCCCAGATATATCCCAACCTTTGTAATAAACATATATACCTGGCACCAATTATAGCCTTCCATTACAAGTTGATGCGCTCTTGATATCAGACTCAGTCCATTGTTATGATTAAATTGGTTTGCAATGTCCTGTCCAAATGTGTAACCAGCACCACGTGGAGATATTCCCCATCCACAACGATCGTCTGGATCAGACCAGAGTAAATCGCACATTGGTCCTTCGTGTGGTACCTAGATAAATCCAGAGCATTCCCATATCAAGATGAAAAACAAAGCAAAAACAAAAAAAAACTCCTGCTCTTTCAGAAGGCAACACTGATTACAGCTCGGAGGTTTCAGTGAGTTTATAGCCAGAGAGAATCTTTTACTAAAGAAAGAAGAGGAGACATGTACAATATACTCAGTCCAAGATAATGCCTCTATAGTCTATACTATAAACAATATTGTCAATACCTCTTGTATTCGATCCAAGCTTCGAATATTGTCAAGGGTATCTAGAGAAGGTGAAAGGCCTCCATGCAAACAGAAAACCTGTAATGTATTACAGTTGATGAAGAATAGTACAGAAGTGAAACACACACAGTTGAAAAAGAGAAGCTCGAACCTGACTCTCTATGAGTGCTGTAAGAGGGAGATAATCAAAAAGGTCCGTGAAATACTTCCACACATTCGCATTTCCATATTTCCTTAAGCATTCATCATAAAAACCATAGCTGAATTGGAAATTGAAAAAGGAAACCTTATGTTAGTTTGTGTCGGAAGCAAATGAAATACAAGTATTTTTACAAAGAGAATTTTACACTTGTGTAATCTGACGACTCTCATGATTTCCTCGCAGGATAGTGAGTCTGTCCCTATAACGCACCTTCAATGCCACCAATAGAGAGACTGTTTCTACTGAATAGTAGCCGCGATCTGGACAGATACCCAGAAAATGATAAATCAAAGGCATCAACTATCAACATACTTTGAATTCAGCATACTTGCACAGAAAATCCGAGGTAACCCACAAAAAAAATTTATCCCAGGAAGGGCCTTCATGAAAACGAATATCATTCTGTCTAAAGCCTCATTCAGCAAAATAATAACAAACGCTGATCATCACAACATTGGATTAATCCCCTTCCATAAATTAGATAAATACAAAACTTGGCTAAGCAAACCTATATCCAACAGATAACAACATCAAACACTGCCCTACGAAATTTCTAAAACTGGTAAACACCGAGAAATCATCAAACTTTTCTACTTATCAACCAAACCAAACACTGATCAAATTAGGGTATCACTACTTCTTTTGAAATACCATTTGAACAAGTCTAACGGCAGAAATTTAGAACAGATTATCTATCCCACCAAATGAACCCCAGAAGAAGCTCCCTTTAGGTTTAAACAAAAAATAGCAATTTTTTTCAAAGATAGGTGTCAATATTATGCTCAATGGACCAACCCCAAATCAAAATAACTATTAGAAGACTCGGTGGATCATTGTTGCATCAACGTAAAAAACACAGATCTAACAAGTAGAATAACAATCTCAGAACCCCTTAAAAAGCTCAACAACAAAATAATCACAAAATCGAAATCCATGAATATCTTATTAATTGATCGAGAAGAGACAGACTTGCCTACATAATCTCCCATGAAAAGATAATTGGTATCTGGAGCACTACCACCAATACGAAAAAGCTCAATTAGGTCATAAAATTGGCCATGGATATCTCCGCACACCGTAACAGGACACTTAACAGGTTGAACATTCCATTCTTCAACAAGAATCGCTTTGGCTTGATCGCAGAGGATCTTCACATCCGCTTCAGCTAGCGGCTTACACTCCATAAGCTGTTCGATCTGACGGTCGAGATCCCCGTTTGACGGCATCTCGCTTTCCTCTTCAACCTTAATTTAAAATCTAACGATTATAGCCACCGAATCAAACACGGTGGCGACGGGAGAGTAAGAGGAGGAGAAGTCGCTAGAGTTGGCTCTGACCCGTCTTGGGGNGTTTCTCCCACCCCCAAATTTGGGTTTTTTTTTTTTTTTTTTTTTTTTTTTTTTTTGGAAAATTCAATAAAATACACAAAATATAAACGTCGTCGTCCGGAGGAGATACATACTTTTGTCCTAACGGCCAAATGTTGCCTCATCTTTAACCTTTTCTCTAAACCTCACTCACTTCCTTCATCTACCTACAATGGAAGCGAGAATCATCCTCCAAATTCAAATCCCTTGGAACCCTGATCGCCATTTCTCTCGTCCTCCTTTATATTTCTCGCGCTTTATCAGAGCTTCTTCTTCAACCTCACAGGTTCTC
>OVBH01000010.1:0-14890 GCA_900406485.1 Physaria acutifolia | reverse complement strand
ACTAGCACCTTTACCATATTTACCCATTGACAAAAATAAACATCTATGAAACACGATATAATGAAAAATAAAAAAAGAGCCGTGGAATAAATCCACAACTCTAAATATTCACCTTCCACATTCCGTAACCCGGAAATCTTTCTTTTAATCTTTGTAGCGTTTCGTCGCACCATTCCTCATTACAGAAATCTCCTACAATCAATCGGTAAGCGTTTTTCTCTAGTCGCATATCCCAAACACCATACCCTTCTAGAAACTCTTTCACTTCCCTTTTAGAATCTCCCGCCCAAGTCAATTCGTCAAAGTCTCCTATATGAATTTGGAAGTTTGTATTCACGCTTCCTGTAAACCATTTAAGAGGTTTTGTACCTGTCAGATAGTTTAAATCTACGTCACCCGATATACCGTCCACACGCCCCGTTTCGCTGTATTGCCATAGGTCACAAGGGAATAGAGGTTTGTTAGGATAGCGCGGTATCCATACAGCATCCGCATTGATTTTATCGGCTTGGAATTCCTTGTATTTATGATGTGCTACATAGATTCCGACGCGTTTCGCTCCTAGTCTTCGCAACTCGTCTATGAACGCTTGTGTTCCGGCTCTCATATCATCCATTGTGGTTACTTCTATATCAGCAAACCATATTGTCGCATCCTTGTCTCCACGTTCCCAGAAGTCACGCGCTTCCACTCTAGCATCATTTTCAGATACAAAACGACAAAACGCATAGTTACCGAATGGTACACCATAGGCTTTACATCCCGTTACATTCTTTTGATACTCACGATCTATAACCCTACTTCCATCTTGCACACGTAATATAGTAAAATCTAATTGTTTACTTGCACGACTCCAATTTACTATTTCATGATGTGATAAATCAGCTATTACACCCATTCTAATTTCCTCCCTTTAATATGCACATTGCCATGTGCCACCGATTTTGGTGTTTGTCGCGTTCGGGTCACCATTTACCCTATTTTCCATTTGTATAATTTGTCCGGCTTGGTCGACGATCATTGTTTGACTTCCGTATGTGGAATCAGCTTTTGAATACATTGCTTGTATAGGTGTTTCGTATAACGGGGCAAACTCTTTCGGGACACGTCCCACGATTTTATAAGCCCCACCGTTACCATGTAGCAGGTCACCGAATAGTGTTACAATGTCCCCACGCTTGGTATAAAGTAACCCGTCACCACGATGGTAAAAACCTGTTGCGGGGTCTAGTGTCACTTGTCGGAACCCTATTGTATTCTTTTTCAAATAGAGTTCTTCGGCTTTGTTCTCGGTTAATAGTCGTCGCCCACCTTCATATACGCCTTGTGTATCACCTGTTACACTTGACCAAACAAGGGTATACCCACGCTCGGTAAACTCCATGTCTACCTCAAAATACTCTTTACATTCAATCGAATGGTAGACGATTACACCACCCCTTGAATAAGGAGATAGAACAAGATATAGGATGTGAAATCCTTCCGGGTCTTTGTATACTTCAAAGCGGTAACTATCTTCACGAGAATCTCCTACTTTCAGTAAGGACGGTTTGAGAAGTGAAGCAGGTCCACCGTTTCGAACACCGAATGAAAAGGTGTATAACGGTTGCGCTGTACCCGTGAATCCAAAGTTACTTTGCGGGAAAAGTTGTCCTTGTAGAACAGACCCTTCCGCGCTATCAACCGGGTTTCTTGATTGAATTCTAGCAACCTTGTAATAAAGAGGTCGTTCATTCGTTTGGGGTAACCTCTTTGTTTTTGTTTCTATTACTGGAAACGGTTTAATCAAAGCCATATTTTACACCCCCAAAATACGGACAGTTCCAGAACCGCTTGTACGAATCATATTGACCTTGCTTGTTTTTCTTGTAAAGTCTGTAATAGATTCACCTGGTCGCATTCTGATAGTAGCAGCTCTACCCGTTAATCCGGCTCCTTTTAGATCGTTAGGAGTCGCTTGATATGAATCAAAGTTTATAAATAAATCTGTATCCCCTTCATTCAAAATATAATTGAATTTAAGTACGTCATGCTGTCCCATATCGAACACAACATGATTTACACTAATTGTTCCTTCCCACGCAATACAAGAAGCTCGAACAGGGTCATTCGTAACCTGTACAGGTGGCATACTCGCAATAGAAACCCCGCCTTCTACGTTTACACTTCCGATATGACTTGTACCTTCAGCAAGTGGTGGTAGTTTCGTGACACCTACGTTACCAATCATATTTGTACCCGATGGTAATGTTTTAAACTCAATTGGAACGGTAGGCATTTCCGTCACAACTACTTTTCCTAGATTGTTATTTCCGGCAGGAAGCGCGCTTGAGAATCCTTTTACAATGACGTTTCCATCTGTAGCACCACCGCCACCCCCGCCACTTGTACTACTTGCACTATTAGCAAGTACAGCCGGGTTAAATGGTTCGTTGAATGTTGTTAAAATGATACGCGCCGTGACGTCACTATCATTGTAAATTTCAATTTGGGAAGACCCTTCTTTTCTTGCTAGGATGTTACGCCCGTTACTTGGAACCATTAGTTCATATTCGTGTGGACTTGGTAGGACACGTACGCCCGCGTATAGCGTCGCTACAGATAGATTGTTAATGTCATAGTGATTTGGTTTTGTATCTTCAAATACGTGTGTATACGCCATTCTAGGCGGTAATGTGAGTGTGACCTCACGCCATGTATTATCCTTCGTCATGTTCTCAACTCCTTATAGTAGTTTTACTTTCATATCTGGGAAGGCTTGGAAGAAGAAATATACAGCTATAATTAAAAACACCAAGATCATAACGGCGCGTATGATTCCCATAAATGCACTTGTAATAAATCCTTTGTCGGAATTTGGGGAAGCCGTACCCGTACTTAGCGCACCGCCACCGTCACCCGTTGGCCTGTCTATCAATGTTTTATCGCCTACGTACATCTTTCCGGCTTGGTGTTTTCCCTCTTGCCACCCGACGTGTACATGATCGTAGTGCCCAGCCGTTTGCCATAACACTTCCGTAAATAGCGGTGACGTTTTCGCCCATTTTGCAAATTCGTCCATTTTATCTTTTGAACCCGCGAAGTCCATAGCCATGCCTTGGGAATGGCTATCCGGTCTCCCACTTGGTCCGGTAGAACCGGGGCGGTATCCGCTTGTGAATCGCAAACCAAGGGATAACGCCTTGTCATATACTTGCTTCAACTTGTCGTTTAGTTTGAGTCCCTGTAGTTCCGCCATTCGTAGCACCGCCTTTCGGTTTTACTTTTTTATATCCCTTAGATCGTGGGGAAGACTTTGTAACTTTCTTTGCTCCACTCTTTGCCGTAGCTTCCACTTGCGGGAATGCCTTGGCAAAAAAGAGAACACAAGCCACAAAAGCCAATAGAATAAGCAAGGCACGAATGACACCATTAGCGACGCTTGTGAATATTCCACGTTTATCACTCCCTCCACCAGCAGGAACGCTTCCTTCTCCGGTGTATGGCGTCCCGTCGTCGTACTTATCTAATCCATTTTGTTTAATAATAGAAATCAGTTGCCCCGCATAATTCGGGTCAGTTGCGTATCCGCCCGCCTTAATCCCGCGCGCGAAATCCTCGAATGTTTTCGCGTTTTGTAGTTGGGAAGCATAGCGCGGTGTTTGTAAGAGTCGTGCATGGTCAAGCATGGATTCGTAATAAGAATTGTATTTCCGGAATCCGGAAACACGTCCACCACCTTTGTCGTATTCCATTGACCATACAGTCGTTGTCCCGGCAGGTCCTACACCTTTGATACCAAATAAATTTTTCGAGTTATAGGCAAGTCCGGACATTCCACCGGGGTTGCTACCACTAGATTCAAAGACCATTTGACCTAGAATAATAGAAGCAGGGATTCCTGTTTCTTTTTGGATTCGTTGGGCGTCGTTTATGAATGGTCTAACATCTAAAGCCATTAATAACTCCTAGAATGTGCGCCATAACTTGGTGCGTCCCCGGTCTTCACTTTCCCGACTTCCATTCCGCCCCACTGTTTGTCTTGGACACCTTTTTTCACAAGGTCAGCCATTTCTTGACGGTCTTTCCCGTATGCTTCTACAACGTAGTAATCCTTTGCGCCCGCCCATCCATTTTCAATAAATTGTTTTCTGACATACGTCGTACTTGCTCCGGCATTAATTAAATATTGTTGACGTTTTAAGGCGTCCTCACTACTGTCGAACGTGACATAAATCTTTGTTAGTTCAGCCGGGTCTTTCTTCCCTTGTGCTTCCAACATGGCGTTTAACATTTCCTCTTGTCTTCCGACTAGTGTGTTCATCCCGTCTTGCACGACACTGTTTTGACTTCCGAGCGTTGGATAGTTTGTATAGTAATCCTTCAATTCTTCCTCTACGGCTTCTTGTGAAGAACCACCGCTATGTTTCGCCTTGTTCATAAAAAGAGCCACTAGGACGACGGCAATTCCGCCCCCTAGTAATAGCATCTTTTGTTTTTTGTCAAACTTCGGTTTATGTTTTCCGCCACTCCCACCACTTGCAGGAGGGTCGAGTCTTTCAAATTCTGGCATTCCCTACACCCCCATAATTGGATTTCCGAAATAATAGCCTTGCGGGAAATCCTCTCTTCGGATTTGTTCATTTTGCAAGTTTGGTCGTGTTTTCTCCCACGGTTCTTTTATCGGGTCAGCAACCACCATTTTCGGTTGCTTTGCCGTATGCTTTACTAATAAGGCATAAGAGCCGAGATACTCGTCAAACTCCACATTCAGATTGATAGAGGGTTCATATACAGGTTTGTCCAATGCACGGAACGCGTGACGGTTTAAATTGTCGCGCTTGTAATCCATGTGAATCCCTCCTATCGTCCTTGTAATGTTTTAATGCCCGCAATTGAGTTTTTACCCATTGCTTCAATGATTGACACTGTTTCTCGACCATTTGAAAGGAACAAATAAATACCAATGAGCATTCCAATTCCCGCGATCATATCGAATACTTTTGTCATACTCTCACCTCATTTAATAGTTTTATAAACTTGTCCGAATTTGTAACAACCATACTCATTAACACGAGTAGCAAAAAACCATTTGTTACACGTTCATTTGTGAAGGATTGCAATAGGACGGTCACGGACATAAAGAAGATGACGAATGGCATTGACTCCGTAAATTCTTTCATTTAAACCACCCTTTCACCGTACCCCACGTATCCTCAAATAAGTCCTCCCAACTGTATCCGAGCCACCCCTTATCTTTATACGCGTTCGTTTCGGCACGTTTCTTACTCTGTTCAGAAAGACGTTCTAACACTTCTTTCTTTTTGGGGTCTTTTTCATTCTTTGCAGGTTTTTCAAACAGAATTTCACCCGCTTTTTTATCCGCTTCTTTTTGTGCTTCCCTTGTATTCTTTGTTGTTTCTTTTACAGACTCTTTTGCACCATCCACCACTTTCTCCGCGACCTCTCCAGCGCTTGGAAGTGATAAGTCCGGCGTCATCATTTGCGCCAATTTTGATAGACGTTTCTTTCCGACAAAATCGTCAAACACGAGCCATAAAAATAAAAGGGATAGAGTGAGAAACGTTAAACCCTTTGCGTCGTTGTTCATGTCACATCACGCCTTCGCTTTTTTCTTGCGGATTACAAAGAACCATAGAGCGAGAATAGCGACAACTAGAATTAATGATTTACTCATGCGCCTTACCACCCATTTGCTCTATTTTTTGTTGTAATTGCATTACGATTTGTGTATTAGAATTGATTGTTTGCGTGTTCGAATTGATAGATTGTGTAACGCCTTCTAGTGTCTTTTTCATAGAGGTAGCAAAAAGGATACACATATAAATCGGAAATCCATAGCTACCAATTAATTGACCTACCATTTGAGCGTCCATAACTTACAACCTCCCCGCCACATAACCGAATGCAATTATGATGATGATAAATAGACCAATCGACTTCCAAATGCTTGCCCCTGTTACTGGGTCACTCTTTGGCTTTACGTCTGTCTTAATATCCTTTTCATCCACTAATACAACTTGGTCACCCATTTCCGCTACAGTCGTTCCGCTTGTTGTACGAAACCCCGTATCCGGGTATAAATCATGATAGTAATGATTCAGTCCCATTCTGTTCCCTCCTTATAAATAGGTAAGGAGCATAAAGCCCCTTACATTTGTAATCGTGATAATGTTTCTGATACTACAGTGACTTTCCCGCCTACTTGTGTGCTAAATCGGAACCAAAATTCCGTTAATCGCTCACTATCAATATAGTCACGGCTACCGCCTAAATTCGGTACACCTTGATTACTGAAATCGAAGCAATACACACCCGGTGGAAGTGGGTATCCTAAGTCAGAATGGTTTTTATGAACCAATACTTCCGGCTTGATATTGTATGGCGTGTCCGCTTGGTTAAAGACAAGCTCCATATTTCCAGTAAAGTCTTTTGGCTCTAACGGTTTCCCGTTTGAATCCTCGATATAGAATAGTAGTTTACGATAAATCGTCCCTACGTTTAGTTTTAAAATATTTTGTCCTCCGCCCGAGAATAAGTCCGACTTCGATTGTACGAGTTTCAGTACAGACATATCCGGTTGACCGCCCGGGATAGAAGGAATCGAAAACGTTTCGATAACAGGTGTAATGGACATAGATTTAAATGTCACTTGGTCACTATTTGACGCATTTAATTTGTACGCATTCGCTAGTTGGTCAACGGATACTGTTAGATTCACGTTAGCCGTATTGTTTTGTAACATAACCATACCTACAGGGTCACGGTCATTTAAACTTACAGGGATCGGAACGGTAAATTGAATTTCATTATCTTTACCGGCTGTTGTTGCTACGTTTTCCACAAAGTTTAATGATTGTTTATTTGCACCTGGTAATAACACGTCTGGATGTTGTCGTAAAACGTTATACATAAACAGTTCTTTACCTGATACAATGTAAGGTGAGAAGCCGTTATTTAAGTTGAGTTCTACTCGACGTAAAATACCATATGGAGACATCGGGTCACGTTGAATGTTCCCGCTAGAGCTTTTCAACGTGGCTACGGCTTTGACATGTAACCATATCTTTGTTAATAAACGCGCTTTCGGCAATGTGAAATCAAGTGTCATACCCTCTTGTGTGACTACTTGTGTAGGCAATGTTTGTTGATATTGACGCGTTGACGTTGCCCAAATCATCGCGCGTTGTTGCGGTGAATATTGCTCTTTCTGTTGTGCCATTAGTTTGTTCCTCCTTCAGCTTGTTGGGCTTTTTTAATACGTTCTAATTCCGCTTGCTTTTGCTCTTCCGCTAAACGTTCTTTACGCGCGCCCTCGAATAATTCAAATTCCGCAAAACGCTCAGACGTTGCCACAAACGCACCGTTTTCATAGCGATTTTTATAATCCACTAATTGTTGAAACGTTGGTTTTGTTGCACTGAAATGCGTATTAATTCGATTCATATTTACATCTAAAATATCAACTACGTGCATGTTATACCGCCTCCGCAATCGGTCTTACAACCGGAATATTGTACTTCTCAGAACCTTTTTTAATTAGATAAATGAAAAACATTGTGACAAATGTTGATACAAACATAGATACCCACCAAGACGGGCTAAATAGTTTACCCATTTTCTTTTCCTCCTTGTTATACGGCTTGGACAACTTCACTAAGTCCTTTCACCGGATGTTTTGTTAAAATCGCTTTTGCCATGACTGTTAATAAAATGAACATGAGCCATAGGACAATAATATTTTTGAGTCCGACCCCTGCAAATTTACCCTCCACATTGTCACCCCCTTTCAAAGTTTCAAAGTGGCGCGAACAGGTTCATCGTCACTATCCCGCATATACCAAAAGTTATACTTACCGGGCTTTTCGTAAAACTCCGGACACCCTGTAGCTTTTACAATGCGGTCACGGTCAGCCGGAATATTTAAATCGAAAATAAAGAAGTGACTGGAATTGTTAAACACATCAATCGGGATTGTAGCGGGTCTTTGTGTACATGCCCATACCGTCGCTTCCTTACTACGCCCGCGCGTCATAAGTGCGCGCAAATGGAACGGATACTTTGTAGGAGACGGGGCAACCTGCATCAATTCGTCAATCCATAGAATGGTATTTTCGCGCTCATACACCCACTTCATAAGCGCGTCATAATGTTCTTCGTCCTGTTCTTCTGGAATTGGACAATAAATAATTTTCTTTGTCCGGGCTTCGGCTACTTCTTCCAGTGTCTCGACCAGTACAAAGTCTTTGCCTTCCCGTAACCCGTACCAAAGTTCCTTGCCTTTCTTCCTACGCTCCAAACATTGTCCTTTTGTATCTAACATCACAACATGTTCATACCCGGCTAAATACACTTCAGCAAGAAATGACTTCCCACTACCTGTTTTCCCTGCAATAAAGACATGTTCGTCAGTCGGGATGCCATTCATGTTTCTTCACACCCTTCTTGTCATAACTCCTTTCCGTCCGCAAAACACCTTTACCATTTTTAAGAGCTTGCTTTCGTGACGCATACGGAACGCGTGGTAATAAAGCATTGAAAAAGTGTTCGTCCATACGGTAGCAATGTTCTTTGTATTCAAAAACAACATACTTTTCGCCTACCGTGACAGACCATTCTTCAACGAACGGAAAACAAGGTTTCCAATTCTTGTGCCAATCACCTAGCGGTATAGAATAGATACACCTACTCGCTCGGATAAGTACCGTATTGGACATAGTCAATCACTTCTTTCAGCTTTTCAAGACCATTGTCGATTTGCTCGTCAAAGTCCTCAAAATGGAGCGCTTGCCGGAATGAGTTGATTGAGTTCCCCGCTAAAACTTTGACCGGAAACGGTAGATGGTCTAGCACTTGGTCCGCTACTTGTTCCAGTCTCTCTTGTTTTGTTTCCCCCGGCGTTTCCGGTAGGTTGAATTGGTTTAGCATAATTTGTTACCACCTGCGCTTTCTTTTGTTTTCGTGTGGCATTCCACATCAAGAATTTTGGTACAAAGATTGTAAAACATGCGATAGCAAGTGCAATCGCGTCACTATTTTCCCCGACTTTTTCAAGTGCTGACGTTTTTGCTAACATGTTCTCTATCGGTTCACATAGCGTATCAATTTCGGTTTCACTTAAAGCCCATATTTCGAACCCTTCACGGGTAGCCACCATTTGTGACACTGTCATTAGAATTGGTTTTAATTGAAAGATTTCCATTGACGGTGCTTTTGCTTTTCCTTTAGATCGTGGGGAAGATTTTGCATTCGCGCGTGAACGGGCTTTTCGTTCCCTGTCCTTTTTGCGCTTCTCTTCTAACTTTGCATCAATCTCCGCCTTTTCTTCTTCTTTCCCCGGAACGTCTACAGGAACCAACTTAGGAAGCTTTTCTTCTTCGGTTTGTTGTCCTCTTCCTCCAGTTCCTCCACTTCCGGTTCTTCCTCTTCCTCGACTTTTGGTTTCGGTGGTACTGGTACTTTTTGCGCCCCCGCTTCCTGTTCCTTCGGCTTTATTACTTCCTGTATCGTCGACATGAATGTCTTTGCCCATTGTGGTGCATCCTCCTCACTTTTTGATTTTGGTTTACGTTTTGGTTTCGGCTTTTCGTCTTCCTCTTCTTCCTCTTCCTCAACCTCTTCAAACTCTTCCTCTTCTTCCTCTTCCTTCTTTTTGGCGAAGAATTGGAGATTATTTATTGACAAGAAAGTTTTACCCATGCCCGTTGTTTTTAAAAATGGTACACGTTCATGTTCTTCCTCTAATGCTTTCAGTTCGTCTTCACATGCTTTTCTTCTTTCCATATGTCACACCCCTTAATTCGATTTGTATAAATCAGAAATTCTAGTTTCTATCATTGCTTTTAATCCATCATCAGATATAAGGTTTTTTAATTTAAGAGTTTGTTCTTTTGTCATAATCGTAGTTGCATGACGCACAAGCATTTCCACTTTATTGTTAGCTATGATTAGTTCCGTTAAAGCATCCACTTTGTCACACTCCTTATCGAATGTTTGTTCGCTATATGTATACTATAATACGAACGAGTGTTCCGCATAACGTCACACGTGTGTCATTTTGGACAAATAAAAAAGACTAGCAACTTTGCTAGTCCTTTTCTACTATTCCTTGTTCAACAAGAATCTCTATTGCCTTCATGGTTTCAAGTAATGTCGGTTTTGCTTGTCTCCTTAATGCTTTCCAACAATCCGCATACTGTTTATCAGTCATCCTTCTTCCCCTCCACATTCTTTTCTAGTTCCTTGTAGTCTTCTTTTGTTACTTGCATCAGTCTATCAATGACATACGACTTGCTTACGACTTGTTTGCTAGATTGTGATAGTTCGATGATAAAGTCGAGCAATTTGTCACGCATACCTTTTCCCTCCTTATAACAACTGGATGGCTCTAGGTCTTTGATGTACTCTCCTAATACGTCCTTTACTTTCCAATTGCATTAAATAGCGATGTGCTGTCTTATGACTTACGTACATTCGACTCGCCATATCTCGCACGCTTGGCGCGAACCCAAACTCTTCCATATACCCGCTTATACATTCTAACGTATCCTGTTCCCTTGGCGTCAACATTTTCGTCACTCCCTATTATAAGAAACTTAATTCACCTAATAGTTCTTTCATGTCCCATCCTGTCTTTTTACACCAATCTTGAATCGGTAGTCCCTCATTTGAAAAACACATAGCTTTCGCTTTTGAAGAATACTCTTTATAAAGTCCGTATAGCTTCCTTTGCTTTTTCTCTGGTATTTGTATCTTTCCAAACTTCATACAAAGTTCCTCTACCGCATTCATATCATCATTAAACTCTTCCAATCTTTCATACCATTCATCAAACTCATACTCTGACTTTTCGTCCTTATTTTCCCCATAGTCATTACGAACTAGAGGTGAGGTAGTATTTTTATTTAGGTCAATGTTTCTTTTTTGTTCCCTAGCAAAATTAATTGTTTTATGCATTTCCGCTAGTTCATTCATTTCTATATTATTTTTAGATTTCGTCAAGAATTTTTGAACACGTTCCCCGCCTTTATAAATAGGAATTTCCGCTTTTCCTCTTTTTACTTGTAAGTACCACTTTTTAAACGTATTATAATCTAGTTGTTCCTCTACTACCCATTTCGGAACGCCTTTCATTCGTAATACTTCCTCATATTCACCATCGGTATTAATAGCTTTTTCCGCGTACATTTTTGGTTGGAAATAGAGCCCTTCAATAACATACCCTTCTAACTTCCACTTACCATATTCCTTATCATGCACCATTTTATCAGGAAATTTCGTAGTTGTTGCGCAACTGTCCGTATCACAATAAGCCAAAATTCCTTTTTCATGCGCGTACTTCAAACCTTTAAATAATAGTATTCTAGCAATAGAAGTAATATATGCTGAAATATGTGGTTGAATATATTCAGCCTTAGCATATCCATCATACTCTAAAAATTCCATTCGAATTCCATTCATATCATATATAATTTCGCTTACTGTATGTCCTTCTGCCTCAAGTTTATCTCTCTCAGAAATATCAGCATACATGATGCGTTCCCGCTGCATTGCAAATTTTCCATACAAAGCATTCTGCATAAGTTTAGAAAATGCCCGTTTAGCGCCTTTACTTGTATTTTTTATTTCCTCAAAATACGAAATAAATTCACGAAAGACAGGTGCTGTTTTCTCAAATACCACACCACTCTCAATTTTTTCTATTCTACATCCTTCCGCTTCTGCTAACGCTAATTCCGGGAATGTCCAAACACCTTCTATTTTGCCAACTGGAAAAATCAATTTACCTGTATAGTCTTTTTTAGGTAGGATAGGAATATACATATCTTCAGGTACATGCACCTTCGCATGTATAAAACCTGCTCCATATTTTCTTCTTTTCCATAAATCAAAAGAAAGTTCCGCTTCTTCATTATCCAATACATTCGGATACCCAACAGGCATTTCAGCCATTTTCATAACATACGGATATAAGCTATTTTTGTCATAATGATATCCATTTTCTATTCTAGGTGTGAAAACTTCGGTTCTCCCTCCATAGTAACCTTTTCTAATAAAGGCTTCTAATCCTTTTCCTATCTGTTTATGATTATATTGTTTTGTAGAAATAGCAACTTTATAATCTTTCTTATACTGTTCTTTATAAACTGTTTTAGCAAGGGAAGCCGTAGTCGGACAATTAATAAATTGTTCAACTTCTAATTTTGATAGACCTATTACAATTTCTAAGATTTTATATAAGCTACGACAATCATATTCCATGTACTCACATAGAACAGGGTCATCCTTATCTACGGTTGTAAAGAAATTACCTTTTGTAAGTCTCTTGTTCAATTTACGGTTTTTTACATTATAAATACCATAATTGTTTTCTTCCATATAATCGACAATATCCATCTTCCCGCCTTCTAAAAGGTCGAAATCTCTACATAAGTTTTCAAGTGAAGACGGTAGCAATCGGAAGCTATCATGTAGTATAATATGAGAAGCGGTAAACGTTACTATATTACCATTGATAAATAGCGAGTTATTAAATGTCGGTTCGGCATAATCACGTAACTCTGCTATGATCTTGGAAAGGTCGAAGTCTAGGTTATGTATATACACATGACAGTCATATGCTTTGTACTTTTCAAACACTGGTAATACGTCTGCAAACGTATAGCCAGTATAGTATTGTTTTCCATCGAATAGTCCAATTCGAAACACGTCGCCGTCCAAACCACGTGTTTCAGTATCTAGCGTAAAGAGTTTAATCTCTCTACGCTTTTTTCTATTAGTAGTAGTCATCATTATCCCAACTTTCTTTCTTATACGACTTTGTATCGTATATCTTTTGTATCTCCTTTGCGTTCTTTTTAGCCTTTTCATAAGGTAAAGAACGTAGCTTAGCTACTAATTCCTTTAAATATTTGTCACGCTCTTTTACATCATACACACCGACCATAATCGTTTCTATAGCCGTTAATAGTTTTGATAACTCTTTCCCTTGCCCTTCATATATCTTTACATAACCATGATTTCTCCAAAGTGTATTCGTTTTCGAAACATCACGCTTTGGAACTATACGTATAGCAACCCTTCCCAAAAAGAGTTTATTATGAGCATTCTGTAACCATCCTATTATGGATTCTGTAATTTGAGATCGTGATCTTGTATTATTTCTCTTTTTAAAATCGTATATAAACTTACTATCTGTCTCACCTGTAAAGTCTTGATAGTATATTAATAGAAAAGGTGCTTCCCTATCTTGTTCTTTTTTAATTCTCTCTATTTCGGGAAGTAACTTTTTCCAAGAGTTATACTTACTCGGTGATAGACCCCACTGTTTTGCTAGGTTTGCTATTTCCCTAGCGCGCTCTCTATTTTTCCTATTATGCGCTTTCTTTTTATAAACAGTTTCTAACTCTCTACCTTTCAGCTTCTTTGTTTCTTTCTTACTATAACCTTCCGAAACAAGTAACGACTTTTTACGTTTGGTTTCTAGTTTCTTCTTTAACCGTTTATTTGCCATTGTATCACCTACTTATAAAGCCATGTGACCCGTAACAACTAGGTCACAGGTCTTTGGCTTACATGGCTTTCTTTTCTGTAATAGAGTTCATAAAGTTTGCTATCACATTATCAAAATTAGACATAGCTGCAACCACGTCCAACTCTTCTTTTGTTAACACTACCGATGTTTCGTCATCTTCTAATTTTTGTTTCAAATGAACCATTCCATTAAAAGATACAAATTCTAGTTCTCGCTCATTTGTTCGAATAGATACCTGAACCAAATTTTTAATAGCGTTCACGTCTGCACCGTCCTTTTGTGTTTTAAAAAAGAGGATACACCATGTGTACCCTCATTCATTTGTTATAGGAATTAGCCTTGTAGTTGAAGTGTTAATGTTTTGAAACCTTTACGCGTTTTTACTTCATAAGGTACAATTTTAAGTGGTTCATCTGTCCATGGAGCTGGTCCAACAATGCTGATAATCTTTTGAATAGACGATACAACACCTTGTGAAACGGCGTGATAACCTTTTCCATCCTTGTCCAATAATACAACTCGTAAAGCATCCACATTTTCTTTCGTTTGTTCATCTTCTAAAGTAATAGCATGAGCCACCATGTCCGTAATTTGCAAAACTTCACCAGTATGATCTGATAGAGCATTTTCACTTGAGTTAATAGCATTGTACATTTTAACTGCTGATTTACGGTCTGTTTTTTGAATAGATGAGAAGAATACTTCTTTTGAACCTTCTGCTTCAAAGATAGATGGTGTTACCTTGTCCACTGTCATAATATCATTTGTATTTATTGTCTCTTCCACTACCGCGATTTCGTTAACCTCATTATTTAATTGTTTAGTATTGTTTTCCATTGAATATTCCTCCTATTAATTGTCCAGTTTATTTTTATTTTCCAATAGTCCTTTTGCATCTTCCTCTTTAATGAGGAATTTGTTTGCTACTTTTGAAGCGTCCAACTTTCCAGAATGTATCATTCTATGGATAGTCTTTTTATGAACACGCAATAAGTCTGCAACCTCTTGCGCAGTCAGTAGTTTACTCATATTACATATGCACCACCTTCTTTTCACTTGTATAGAGAGTATGTATCGTGTCTCGATTTGTCCCGTTTGTCCCTCTCTGCTACCAATATTACCCGAAAGTTACCAGTAATGCAAATGTTTTTATATTACAGTTATGTTACAAAAACCGAACACTTATAAAACGCTTGTTCGTTTTTTAACTCANTATCTTGTCACACTTTTCCTTTTGGAAATTCCAATAAATTTTCCAAATTGTCAATAGTTAATTTTAGAAAATTTTGTATATCGTGTTTCATAAATGTTATTACATGTCAATAGGTAAATATTTTAATAGGTTGGTAGGGGTAC
>OVBH01000009.1:0-15058 GCA_900406485.1 Physaria acutifolia | reverse complement strand
TTACTAATGGTTCAATGATTTTAATAAATATTCTAATTTAATTAAATAATTAATTTAATTAAAATATTAATTTTTGTTGTTTCATAAACTCATTTTAACATATCATGGAGATGCTGTTACTATTTGATATCAAAACCCACCAGTGGCATAGGTTTACTATTTTTTTTTGTTTTAATAAAGATCCCAAATTTTCGGTGGTTTTTCGCTTGGGGTCCCTGTTACAGTTGGAACAAACCTGAACATAAGGTAAGTTTCTTGTTATCTCTGAAGAAATTGTTATATAGATATAAAAGAATCCTACGGTATATCAATACAACGTTCAACACGATGTTCGTAGGGTAAGTAATCCTAAAAATGGTTGAGCGATGGCTATGTGGTGCATGAGTAGCTCCCAAAACATGGAAATCCCCATGTATGTCAATATGAATTTGTCAATATGATTGTCAGAAAACTTCTTCTATATTTTTACCCTATAGGCATTTTGTCTTGGTCTCTGGTTTCAAAACAAACCATAGAAAATACAACTACTCTTTCAAACAATTCCTCTTTTAGAATATCAAATTCCAGTGAAATATATTATCCTAACGTTATCGATCCATACCAACAAAGATGGTTACCGATAGTTATCAATTCATATCAGACTATTTGTTTTTTTGGGTTGAAATTGAAGTGGTTTAAAAAGTTTGAGAAATAAAATGGACTGAAAAATTATTTGGGTGGTGTAGCGAAGAGGTCAAAAAGTTGGGAGTGAATCCGTTTGTTAGGGTATAATGCGGGGGTAAATACAAAGTCAACCCTTTGCAAAACTATCTGATTCTACAACATCTTGTGGCTCTTTATCTCGGAGATCAACGAATTTGTGGAGGATTGTGATTGTTCTTTCCGATTTTCACCTAGACAAACTCATGCTTGAGCATACTCTATCTCTAAACCTATTTTACGATTTTGGATAATCTTGGTCGTCATTGGTTACACTCTCTCGTGGAAACAAATCGGCTATTTAGCTTTCTATTATATGTTGCTTTTAGTTTCCAGTGTTGGTTTCTGCCTCTCAATTACGTTTTCTCGGAAAATTATCCATATTCTCTGTGCATTCAAGCTAGTTTTTTGAAGTTGTATTGACCAATATTCTTATCGATGCAGTTTGAGTGGGTTGAAAAAGAAATTGGGGATAACTTTTGTGGTAGCTTTGGTGAACTCAACTATGAATAATTTCATAAATGTGTAAACCACATTTAAGTTTAGATTCTGGCCACAGTGCTAACTCCATAAGAAATAATAAAGGTCAAGAGTCCTTAGGAACGTTTTGGCAGTTTTATTAAGGTTCATACAAGATAAAGTAGCTACCAGCTTTGTACCGTGAGACACACACAGAGAAAGCAAAAAAAGGTTCAGAGACTTTGTAACAGACACAAGTGATTGCTACTGCTTAGTGAAGGCTGCGCATGATACCGTGTATGTATCCTCCGGTCATAATGAAAGACATGATTGACACAACTCCAGCCGGAAATATCTTCTTCGATCCCATGTATCGGGTCCCCATCACCCATGTCAATGCACCCGCCATCACTTTTGTTACAACACAAAACAATGCAGGTGTTAAAGCTTATGGATATCATCAAGAATTTAACAAAATTAAGTATCATCACAGTCGAAGTGTCCAACTTTTGAGTCGTTTTCGAACTAGCAAACTGTTCAAAAATCTATTCTACTTTATAGTTTCATGGACAGAATTACTCTGCTATTGACAATTTTTTTTTTGTCTTACCTACGCCAATTGTTGATGCAAGAACAGGTTTTGTTGGGAGCTGGTTGAAGACATATAGCAGAATAGCAGCTGAGAGTCCACCTGCAAGAAGTGATTTCTGGCTACCGCTCTTCAGATAACCCATCAACCCACCAACTGTATTAAAAACCATATTACAGTTCATGGGGGTTAGTTCACAAGGTTATCGACAAAAACGGAGCATAACTTTCTAGGCAAACATAACATATTTGTATTAAATACAATTCAAGTAAGATAATGACAAATCCACTTCAAAGTTTTTGATTCATCGGATAAGCATACACAGATAAAGGCTGAAGTAATCTCGATGAGGACCATCGGAGTCAAATTAGTTAGGTACATCATCTCATAAAAATTGAACGTAAAAATAAGCATCAACAAGGACAAGGATGAACCATTGAATTTTAAACCTAAAGCTACGACAGGTAGATCCAGAAACCTTTCTTATGACATCAACTTCTGCTCAAGTTTAAGTCACATCATTCAAAATCCATCTCTAGCAAATATCCAATATTGTAATATAGCAATCAATCCTCAAAACATGTGGTGCGGTTCTATGAACCTCTTCATCTCCCAATTTCTAATGAGTGTAAAGATATATCCAATCCCCAATGCAAAGGTGAATGAGACCAGTAACACATTCAAAATATAGATTCCCCTAAAACTAATTCAAGAACAGAAGAACACTAATCATATTCTCATTCCGGATGAAGACCTGTGATGGTTTTGCTTTCTCTAGCGCATCACGGTGGATCCAATTTCAAAATCAAATCTAAATAAAGAAGCAGGCAAACTCCTAAGCCCTAAAAGTTCAACAAATGATTAAATTGAATCTCACCTCTGTCAAGAAAATGGGATAATCTTAGATTTCTATATAAGTTCTAAAGCTTATATAAAAGAACGGATTCAACAATGAATTTAAACAAGTATAAACCTCCTCAACCGTAGAGTTCAAAATCAAGCTCACCTCCTACAAGAAAAGCGTAACCAAGAGTCAGCTTCTGCGACATAGACAACGACGTATTCTTCTTCTCATCACTCTCCTCCTCATCGCCTCCTTCATCCCCTCCTCCACCGCCGNAGTTCTAAAGCTTATATAAAAGAACGGATTCAACAATGAATTTAAACAAGTATAAACCTCCTCAACCGTAGAGTTCAAAATCAAGCTCACCTCCTACAAGAAAAGCGTAACCAAGAGTCAGCTTCTGCGACATAGACAACGACGTATTCTTCTTCTCATCACTCTCCTCCTCATCGCCTCCTTCATCCCCTCCTCCACCGCCGCCGCCTCCAAACTTATCACCTCCAATTCCACCACCACCACCACCACCTCCGTAGTCGATCGTAGGCTCAACTTCAACAGCTTTGACTACCGGATCGACGCAGTTAGCAATAATACTAGTGGTGACATTTTTCGAATCTGAGGGAGCTACTGCACGGAGAGGAAGTCGTCGGTGACCAGTTGCGAACGCCAGAGGATGAAAACCGTTGGAATTTAGGAATCTGAAATTTCGGATCGGTGACGCATTAGACGTCTTGAGTAGGACGAGATTCGGTCTGACTTGAATCAAAGAGGACTGTGCAGAGGAACTCAAAAGCAAATCCGCCATTTTCTTCTTCTTCGCAAAGCTTCCTTTAACGACTAAATTTTATTAATTATCGAAACACGTTAATCATATAATGAACCTAAACCGGTTAATTGATCTTTATCTCGTAACCGGTTTATCATTAGGTTTTAAAAACATTTGGGCCTATAGTTATACGGGCTTAACTATTAAACGACGGAATCTTGGTAATGAACTGTGTAGTCTGTGTTATATCGAGTGATTCGAGTCACTAAATAAATGGGCTAGAATGGGCCTAATGACTTTCACTAGGTTGTTTTGCGCCAACATTAATAATCCTGGTTCAATTCAGATAATCCCGGTACGATAAGGCTGTATAATTAATTCTTTTTGTTACTATTAAAAATCTTTATGTAATAATAATAATTATTGTCTTATATGGGAAATTAAATTGAGCTAGTGGCTCGTTACGCTGCTTCATTCAGATCTGTCTCTTCGATCGAGCATTTTCGGTCAATTCTCAATATCTCATTTCTCTCTCGATTCCGTTGTATCTGGAACGATCTAGCTCCGCTGGATCCGTTCGATTTTGCTGCTGTATTCTACAGAAAATTTGCTGTTGCAGCAGAAGAAGACGAAGAGGTGGAAGAGGAATAAGGATTAAAGATGGCAGCGGGTGGATTTTTGACTCGAGCATTCGAGACGATGCTCAAGGAGTCCGGAGGAAAGAAGTATCCTGATCTCCAGAAAGCTATTCAAGCGTATCAAGGTTAGATCTCAATTTCTCCCATTTTTGCCCAAAACGTGGTCTGGCCAGATTTCATCCTTTTGGGAACGCGATCATAGCCACGGTTTATTTGCTAGATGTTGGTGTATGTATATTACTCAAATGTGATCGCACAAGCTGAGTTCTAAGGTTATACTAGTGTGTGTTTTTTTTCAGTGAACTGAATGCTATGTAATTCAGTTGGTTTCTTTGATTCGGTTGCTTTTGGACTTTAGATTAAATTTTGGCTTATAGTTTTGTATCTGACATGTAGACCTGTGAATAAAGAGGCTACCTATCAGACTAGTTTAGCTTATTATTCGTTCGTTCGTTCAATCTATGATTTATTGTACAAGAAAGTTCGGGACATGGTTACGTAATTATAGAATGGTTTGCTTATTTATACGTTAAGTTAGAGGGAAGTGTGGTCCATTTTTACAAACTTTGTATGAATTTGTCATCTATGGGGTATAGCTACGATTAAGCTGCATGTGCTACTTTCAACTGATATGTGTCAATGAGGTGATATTGGAAGTAGTATGAAAAATAATCACTCACTTCGATCAAGGCTTCTCTCTATAATTTTTTTTCTCTAGTCTAGCATTTCGATCTGTGGCAATGAGGTGATAATTTGTTTTGTTCGCTAACTACTTTAGCTTACATCTTTGATTTTTATAGATGGTTCAAAGGTTGTCACGCAGGCTGCATCTTCGAGCAGAGATGAGAGGTAAGGACCAGACCAGTGTTTCATTTTCTACTAGCTTTAGGAGCGAGTTTTCTCGATAAATTGATACGTGCTTTGATATCTTATTTCGATATTAGGTCTTCAGTTTGTGTTATTCAGGTAGCTACTAGCCATACTTGATATCATGAAAACTCTTTGCCAAATCGTATTTGTCAAGTTCTAGTTTTCTGTAAGAGTTTAAAGCCTTCCTTTTTTTTGTGATATTTAAAATCACCAACTATTAATTGATTTTGTAATTTACATGTAAGGTGGCCTGCTTGGTCTGTTGTGCGTTTGAATATTAAATTCAGTAGTCTATTTTGTTAAGACTGACTCTGAATTATATTTAACTTCAGTTCACAAGCTGAAGGTGGAGGTGAAAAAACTGGGGGAGAAGCAGATGAAGTGCAAAAAGTTCCAAGTGCTGAAGTGGCCGAGCAGACTACCCAGTCAAAGGCCGGGACTATAAACATTTCATTAGCAAATGCTGGACACACGTTAGGGGAAGCGGAAGTGGAGCTTGTTCTGAAACCTCTACGCCTTGCATTTGAGACAAAGAACTTAAAAATATTTGATGCTGCTTTGGATTGTCTTCATGTATGTTTTTGTTTTCTAATTGCTTTGAGTAGCCCTGGTCATTTTCTCCATTAAACACCGTTTGTTTGAGATATAACTCTGTACTTATGTAATGTATCTCCAGTCATTTTTATTGATGTTCTCCATATGTATTTCATTCTTTGTTTGTTGCGTGCAGAAACTCATTGCCTATGATCATTTGGAGGGGGATCCAGGGTTGGATGGTGGAAAAAATTCTGCACCTTTCACCGATATTCTGAACATGGTTTGCAGCTGTGTTGATAATTCATCACCAGACAGGTATATGTACCTTTGTGTTTCTAACCTTCTTGACATTGGTTAAACCAATTCTTAAAACGGACTTTTTTTTTTTTGCAGTACTGTACTCCAAGTGCTGAAGGTTCTTCTTACGGCTGTTGCTTCCGGAAAGTTCAAAGGTAAGCCTCTGATGTAGAAAGCTACATTTTGTAACTTTAGAGGGCTGAACCGGTAACTCTATTTATTGTGCTTATATTACCAAATTAAACTATTTTAATCTGTTTTGATGGCAGTGCATGGGGAACCGTTGCTGGGAGTTATTCGAGTTTGCTATAACATTGCTCTAAACAGGTATCCTTTCTCTCCCTTCATCTGATTTTTTTCATCAGTTTAAGTGTGATCTCTAAATGCAGAATTTACATGTAGCAAGAGCCCAATAAACCAGGCAACTTCGAAAGCGATGTTGACTCAGATGATAAGCATTGTATTCAGGAGAATGGAGACTGACATTGTAAGGAATTTTAATATCTCAATGTTGCATATGTTTGATTGAATGCATGAAGAGTTATAAACAAAGTGATTGTTTACTGGAGGCGCTGACTATTGAATGCATATCTAGGTTTCTGCATCATCCACAGTGTCTCAGGAAGAACATGTATCAGGCGACAGTTCAAGCTCTAAAAATGAAGAAATTACTGCAGCTGAGGAAAATGAGAAAGAAATGACCTTAGGAGATGCACTCACTCAGGCAAAAGCCACAAATCTTGCTTCTGTTGAAGAGCTGCATACTCTTGTGGGCGGTGCTGATATTAAGGTTGGTCTTCATCTTATATCTTAAACCTTTATCCATTGCCGTGACTGAATTAGAGATGTATTCTTCAAAAAATGAAGTGCTGAAGAGACCTCGTTGTTGCTTCTAGATAAGTAGAAATATTTGTTTTACATTTTTTACAGGGATGCCTCTCATAGAACCTATAGAGTTTTCCTGTCTAAAATTAGCAAATAGCAGATAATAATAGCGAAATTGGCAGAAGTTCTTTAGGACACTTTCTTTGTGCTTCCTGATAGTTAGAAGAATCTTGTATACTGCGGTTCACAGTTGTGGTTTTTGAGGGAAATGAAATTCTTAATCTTATGATCAGGGTTTAGAAGCCGCCCTTGACAAAGCTGTGCATCTTGAAGATGGCAAGAAGATTAAGCGGTATCGTTCATACCACTCTTGTTCAATTCCTGCCTATATCTGCTTGTGTGTGTTTATGTGTTTGAGAATGTGCACACACACAAGCCTGTATTATATGTACAAAATTTTCATGTCAACAAACATTTACACGTGTTCATAGACACCCGTTTTGATTAGCAGATAACAAGTTAGACTTGCTTTCTCTTTGTTGGAGTCATGTCTTTGTATTCAACACATTTTGATTCCATAGGGGCATCGAGCTGGAGAGCATGAGTATTGGACAGCGTGATGCATTGCTAGTATTCCGTACCCTTTGCAAGGTTGGCTTTTTGAGTTTTCATTTTCTATCCTTGACTGGCTATTTGGGTGCTTTTGTGACATATTTTTGAAATTCTGCATCAGATGGGTATGAAAGAAGATAGTGATGATGTCACAGTCAAGACCCGCATATTGTCTCTTGAGCTTCTTCAGGTAGGCCTAGTTACAATTTTTCGTTTTGAAGTAAATTAGAAGAGTGTATACGTGATTGCTGTGACTGAAATTTCTAATTGTACATCATATATAAATTATTTTTAGTTTAAANAGCTTCTTCAGGTAGGCCTAGTTACAATTTTTCTTTTTGAAGTAAATTAGAGGAGTGTATAAGTGATTGCTGTGACTGAAATTTCTAATTGTACATCATATATAAATTATTTTTAGTTTAAAATCAAATAAAGGAGTGTATTCATGATTGTTGTGACTGTTACGTTTCCATTGCTTCCTGTCTAAATGGTTGATATACGCAGTTGGATTTACACCCAAAACAGTTTCTGTGCATTCCTCAGAACTTTGTTGTTGTGAAAGGCTCATTAGTACCTCTTTGCCTATCCTGAGTCTCAGAAAACGAAGATGGATTGCTGACTCCAGATTGTTATATATGTTGTATTTTCTCTAAAGGTCATTTCTGTTGGTTGAGTATGACCAAATTTTCAGCAACAAAAATGTTTGCAATATGCAGGGTATGCTAGAAGGAGTTAGTCATTCTTTTACGAAGAATTTTCACTTTATTGATTCGGTGAAAGCCTACCTCTCATATGCATTGTTGCGGGCATCAGTATCTCAATCTCCTGTCATATTTCAGGTTTGATTCTCCATTTCATTTAGATCTTTGAAAATTATATTATAATGTTGTATCTGACTAGGATTATGTTCTGGCAGTATGCATCTGGTATCTTCTCCGTGCTTTTGCTGCGTTTCAGAGATAGTTTAAAAGTAAGCTTGTGATATCTCCAGTTTAGGATTTCTTCTTTGCGGGATTGTTACGTTTGACCATAT
Source organism: Physaria acutifolia (assembly GCA_900406485.1). Classification (NCBI taxonomy): domain Eukaryota; kingdom Viridiplantae; phylum Streptophyta; class Magnoliopsida; order Brassicales; family Brassicaceae; genus Physaria; species Physaria acutifolia. The sequence goes on along the minus strand of OVBH01000009.1, from coordinate 6,889 downwards.
TTTTCTGATCCTAAATCTCATTTCCAGGGTGAAATTGGTATCTTTTTCCCAATTATCGTGTTAAGATCATTAGACAGCTCTGAATGTCCCAACGACCAAAAGATGGGTGTTCTTAGGTACAGTGTTATTCTGCTCGGTCCAAATGTATTTTGCTTCGAATACGTCTCATAAGCGAGTCTACTCTTTTTGCTGTGAATTTCATGGATTTATATTTTTTGTGCAGGATGCTTGAGAAAGTCTGTAAAGATCCTCAGATGCTTGTTGATGTGTATGTAAACTATGATTGTGATCTAGAGGCCCCAAACTTGTTTGAACGCATGGTTTGCTCCATTTTCTTCTCTTTTATATAATTAATGTACTTGAGGTATGCGATTGACAGTTATGGCTCACATAACATCTTTTTCTTCTCTTTTAGGTAACAACACTGTCAAAAATGGCTCAAGGGTCTCAGAGTGCTGATCCAAATCCTGCCGTGGCTTCGCAGACAGCTTCAGTTAAAGGTTCATCACTTCAGGTAGGCCTCATATCATGTTCGCTTTACGTACGTCCAATATTTACTCCAAAATCCTATTCAATAAGAAATTGAAGGAACATTTTCCTATAAATTTCTAGTGCCTGGTCAACGTACTTAAATCACTAGTTGACTGGGAGAAAATGAGGAGAGAGGCAGAAATTACTACAAGGAATGCAAACGAGGACTCTGCTTCTGCTGGAGAGCCAATTGAAAACAAAAGCAGAGACGATGGCCCAAGTAACTTTGAGAAGGCAAAAGCTCATAAATCCACAATGGAGGCTGCCATCTCGGAGGTTATTTTTCAATATCCTGAATCTTGTTACTAGTAGTGACATACTAATGCATGGATCATCATTTGCAGTTCAACCGGAATTCAGTGAAGGGTGTAGAATATTTAATAGCAAACAAGTTGGTCGAAAGGAATCCTTCTTCAGTTGCACAATTTCTGAAAAGTACTTCAAGTCTGAGCAAGGTAGAACATAAGAACTATGCATTGATATTTTCCATATTTATGGGTGGAATATAACTGTTTAAATATATAGGCTATGATTGGTGATTATCTGGGCCAACACGAGGAGTTTCCTCTTGCTGTCATGCATGCATATGTTGATTCAATGAAATTTTCAGAAATGAAATTTCATTCGGCTATTCGTGAATTTCTCAAAGGTTTTAGACTTCCCGGAGAGGCTCAAAAAATTGATCGCATTATGGAAAAGTTTGCAGAGAGGTAAGGATACCATGTGTTATTCTCCTTAGATCATTTTTGAAGCTAACACAAATATTAGCTTGGTAAATATTGGTGGATTGGATGACTTGAAAATCTATATTTGATTATCTTATCCATTTTTCCCATTTATAACTATCATTTCTTGTTTGTCTTTGAGTAGATATTGCGCAGACAATCCGGGTCTTTTCAAGAATGCAGATACTGCCTATGTTCTAGCCTATGCAGTTATCATGTTGAATACAGATGCACATAATCCAAAGGTTTGGCCGAAAATGTCAAAATCAGATTTCACACGTATGAATGCTAGGGATGACCCTGAAGAGTGTGCTCCAACTGAACTTCTGGAAGAGGTCTATGATTCTATTGTCCATGAAGAAATTAAACTAAAAGATGATGACAGCAGCCTAAAGAAGTTCAGCAGTCAAGAAAGAGGTGGCCTTGTCAGCATTCTTAATCTGGGTTTGCCAAAAAGAATATCAGCAGCTGATGCTAAGTCTGAAACTGAGGATATTGTTAGGAAAACACAGGAAATTTTCCGGAAGGATGGGGTGAAAAGAGGAATCTTTCACACTGTAGAGCAAGTTGACATTATAAGGCCCATGGTGGAAGCTGTTGGATGGCCTCTGCTTGCTGCTTTCTCCGTTACAATGGAAGTAGGTGATAACAAACCAAGGGTTCTTCTCTGCATTGAGGGATTTAAAGCTGGTATACATGTTACTTTTGTTCTTGGAATGGATACAATGCGGTATGCCTTTCTAACATCGCTTGTCAGGTAAACTTGTAACACTTTTTTTACATTCCCATTTCTGTTTGAGTGTTGAATATTTGTTTAGGTTGCCTTGTGTATGAGCAATTTGTGTAAGATATTGTGCCATTACGTGCAAGTTTTATTGGTGCAGAAAGCTGTGGTGTGTTAACTATTTTTCCTTGAAATGTCCATAGGTTCACTTTCTTGCATGCTCCAAAAGAAATGCGGAGCAAAAATGTAGAAGCATTGAGGATATTATTGTCTTTATGTGACTCAGAACCTGATACCCTTCAAGATACTTGGAATGCTGTTTTAGAATGTGTTTCTCGGCTAGAATTCATTATTTCTACGCCTGGAATTGCTGCAACAGTAATGCATGGATCAAACCAGATTTCCAGGGATGGGGTTGTTCAATCATTGAAGGAATTGGCCGGGAGACCCTCCGAACAAGTTTTTGTAAACAGTGTGAAGCTGCCCAGTGAATCTGTTGTGGAATTCTTTACTGCTCTATGTGGGGTTTCAGCTGAAGAGCTGAAACAATCTCCTGCCCGTGTTTTCAGCTTGCAGAAGCTTGTTGAGATCAGTTATTACAATATAGCTCGTATTCGAATGGTACTATTCTGATAATATTTTATCATACTCCTGCATGTTTAACTCTGAGAACTTATACTCAGTCACAACATACAACATCCTCGCACCACTTGCAACTTGAAAGCATGGATACACTTAGAATGAGCAGCATTAACAATAACAGAATCAGAGAATAACATGGTGTACTTTGCTGTTTATTCTGTTCTATATTTGACTAATCCCTTGTGTGCATTGCAACAAGTTCTGGTGTCTGCTTTGAAACTGTTTCCTCACTCCTCGTCAATGTAGTATTGGAGGACTGATATATTATGTATCTTAGGCTGTACATTCATTTTGATTCTTGAAATACATGCACATGTTACTTATTTTGTGTTTATTTTGTGGCGTATACCAGGTCTGGGCAAGAATATGGTCTGTACTTGCTGAACATTTCGTAGCTGCTGGTAGTCATCATGACGAAAAGATTGCAATGTATGCCATAGATTCTCTGAGACAGCTCGGGATGAAGTATTTGGAACGGGCTGAGCTCACCAATTTCACTTTCCAAAATGATATTCTCAAACCGTTTGTTATTATCATGCGGAATACTCAAAGTCAGACCATAAGGAGCCTAATTGTTGACTGTATCGTTCAGGTTACATGCTTGTGTCTTTTTCTAAATTCAAAATTAATATAGCTCCTAGGTGTTTTGTTACTCTAGTCGTTTTGTAAGGAGCTAATCAATCTTTTTTTCTTGTAGATGATAAAATCTAAAGTTGGAAGTATAAAATCAGGATGGAGGAGTGTTTTTATGATATTTACAGCAGCTGCAGATGACGAAGTTGAATCGATAGTTGAAAAATCATTTGAAAATGTTGAGCAAGGTGACAAACTGTCCATCAAACTCTTGCAATTGTATCCTAGTTTAGTATATTTTCTCACTCTTTCCTTTCAATAAATGTTTGTGTAACCACTAGTTTGTTTGCAGTTATTTTGGAACATTTTGACCAGGTGATCGGTGACTGCTTCATGGATTGCGTCAACTGTCTCATCAGGTTTTCCAATAACAAAGCTTCAGACCGGATAAGCCTGAAAGCTATTGCCCTTCTGAGAATATGTGAGGATCGGCTTGCAGAGGTATGCTTTAAGTTACATTTAGCTTGATAATTCAGCATTACACTCTTCTATCATAACTTAAATCCTATGCTCCACACTCCTACCCGTTCTTATCTACTTTCTGGGATGTATTAAAACTCCCTCACTTCCCTTTTGAGTTCTCTCTCTGTAATTACATGTACTCATTCACCTTGCGTATGATAATTCTCAGGGACTTATACCTGGTGGTGTTCTCAAGCCCGTTGATACCAATGAGGATGAAACTTTTGATGTAACAGAGCATTATTGGTTTCCGATGCTTGCGGGTTTATCTGATCTCACATCTGATTTCAGGCCCGAAGTTAGAAACTGTGCTCTAGAGGTGTTATTTGATTTGCTGAATGAAAGGGGAAAAAAGTTCTCCACACCTTTCTGGGAGAGTATCTTCCATCGTATCTTGTTTCCAATTTTTGATCATGTTAGTCATGCTGGAAAGGAAAGCTCAACATCTTCCGGGGATGTAAAATTTCGAGAAACAAGCATTCACTCCCTTCAACTCCTCTGCAATCTCTTCAATACGTTCTACAAGGTACTGATGAAGCTCTTTTCGTTTGCTCCCTTTGTACTCATCTTCGCAATCATTACTGAATTTTTAGACTTATTGCAGTACTTGTCATGTGTACTGCACGTAATCGTACAGAAATTTTTTCTTAACATGCATCATGTTGTTTCGTGCTGCAAATATGACCATCAATTTCACATTTGGAGCAGGAAGTTTGTTTTATGCTGCCTCCACTTTTAAGTTTGCTCCTGGACTGTGCAAAGAAATCAGATCAGACAGTTGTTTCAATTTCTTTAGGAGCATTGGTTCACCTCATAGAGGTTGGAGGTCACCAATTTAGTGAGGGAGACTGGGATATGCTCTTGAAAAGCATAAGGTGACCATCTTTTCATTACAAACGTTTACCTTTAATTGTTTCTAACTAACTTTTTCTTTCGCTTGCCAGAGATGCATCATACACAACTCAACCTCTGGAGCTGTTGAATGCTTTGAGTTTTGACAATCTGAAAACAAACGTAGTTCCGACAGGAGACATAGAGGCCGATGCCTCTGATTCTCCGAGAATTGATCATAATCCAGATTATATTAAAGATAATGGGAAAGTTTCCACCCAGGAATCTCCAAGGACTGGTATTCATAGTGCTTCCCCAGAATCTGGAGTACAACCAAAGTCTGATGATTCTGAAGGTTAGTAGAACTTTGGATTTATGCTAAACAATTTCCAGTATTCCTTGTGGTGTTCGGAATTAATTTCTAGTACGTAGGACATGTCTGGGGCTTATAAACTATCTGAAAGACAATTGAATTTTTATACAATGCCATCTTTTTGACCTTTATGTTTTCCATGAAAGGCCGTCCATCGTCATCTGGAAGGGCTCAAAATAACGGGGATGGCACAAATCTGCAGCGAAATCAGACTTTTGGTCAAAGATTCATGGACAATCTCTTCATGAGGAATCTGTCATCTCAACCAAAGGTCTCTACTGCAGAAGTGTCTGTACCCTCTACGCCAAATCAGGTATTTTCCGTGTGCACACTTCCTGGCTATTTATTCATTTGATATATCCTGCTGATTTAGACTCGTCACTGGTCAATTTTTTTTCTTTTTTTTTTTCATAATACATTTGCTTTTCCGAGTAATATGACACAGTATGAATGTTATTTACTAATTACTTTCTTTTATAGCATGATGATTCTACAGAGCCCGAGAGCAGAGAAGAAGAGAGTCCAGCTCTAGGAATTATTAGAGGCAAATGCATCACACAGTTATTACTACTGGGAGCTATCAACAGTATCCAGGTATTTTGATGCTACTATGCTTTGCTACGATGTGTGGTGTGGTCTTAAGAAAACACTCTTATTCCTGAACACCTGATCCCACTAAGTGTTAGAGGAAAGGTGGTATAAACTGATAGTTGCATCTTTCCTGTTTGATGTTAATTCCGCAGCAAAAATACTGGAGTAATTTGAAAACACCACAGAAGATTGCGATTATGGACATTTTATTCTCTTTCATAGAATTTGCCGCTTCCTTCAATTCATATTCTAATCTTAGAACACGAATGAATCACATTCCCGCGGAGAGGTTAGTGACACATCCTTAGTATTGAGTTATAGATATTTTTCCTCCTTGCATATAATTTTAATATTCACTAATTTACAGGCCACCTTTGAACCTTCTCCGGCAAGAGCTGGAAGGAACTACCATATATTTGGACGTCTTGCAAAAGACAACTTCTGGGTTTGCCGATTATGCATCTAACACAGAAGACAGGCTAGAAGGTGCAGCGGAAAAAAAATTGGTATCGTTCTGTGAACAGGTGCTGAAAGAAACATCTGAGCTCCAATCCACTGTGGGGGAGACTACTAACATGGATGTTCATCGTGTACTGGAGCTGCGTTCTCCCGTGATTGTGAAGGTAAATACATCTTAATTGCTTACACATTGGTCGCTGCGACTATAAAATCTTTGATAGAAAAGATAATTTTCTTATGTTCCAGGTTTTGGAAGGCATGTGCTTCATGAACAACACAATATTCAGGAAACACATGAGAGAGTTCTATCCTCTACTCACAAGACTTGTCTGCTGTGAACAGGCAAGTTCCTGAATTCCTTTACTTTATGCTAGGTAGTAGGCAGCACGCGGACACCATACCCCCTCCCATACCCGTATCTATAAATTTTAGTGCTTCCTAGAAATGCACCAGTTTCGGCTTCGTTTCTTTTCTAAAATTTCGACATACACCTGGACTTTGTTGTATCGGTAGATCTAAATCCGAGTTCTTTATCTACAGATGGACATAAGAGGTGCACTAGCCAACCTTTTCAAAGCACAGTTAAAGCCACTTTTGGAACAGTAAAAAAGATCAAATTCGCCATGATATTATGGTGAGCAAAACACTCCATGTCATTCCTACTGTTTGGGTTGTTCTTTTGTTATGCCTTTGGAATGATTATTCTCCTAATTAGAGACCACATCCCAATTAAATTGCCAGAAGTACTCATCTTTGTTGTCTTTGAGATTCTTGCTCCCATCTTTTAATAGCGTCAAACTGAAAACTTCAAATTAAGGTATTTTTGGGTTGATTCTTAGTATGATGTTTGCAAGTCTTCTGTTGTGTCACCCCTTGGGTTTCAAGTATCCTATACTAGGTTTTAACTCAAAATCAGAT